>JAUMHN010046292.1:0-28066 GCA_032360265.1 Heliamphora ciliata | reverse complement strand
CAGAATGGTGTAGCAAAAAGAAATAATAGGACTCTTATGGAGATGGTAAGGTCAATGATGAGTTATTCAGGTTTACCCGATTCGTTTTGGGGACTCGCTTTAGAGACAGCAGCTTGCATTCTGAATATGGTACCGTCTACTTTAGTACCTTCTACTCTCATAGCATTGTGGACCAGGTGTAAGGCTAGTTTGAAACACATTTAAATTTAGGGGTGTCCAGCACATGTGCTAAAAGAAAACGCGGGTAAGTTAAAATCGAGGACAGAAGTCTGTTTCTTTGTGGGGTATCCCAAGGAAACGAAGGGTGGTCTGTTTTATAATCCTAATGATCAGAAGGTCATTGCTAGCACCAATGCCCGATTCTTGAAAGAGGATTATATTATGGATCACAAGCCCAAAAGTAACATTATTCTGGAAGAACTGAGAGAAAATATCAGTAGAACGGAAGAACAAGTCACTGATATTCTATTACCTCGTTGTAGTAGGAGGATTATTGGGACAGGTGTAAATCAAGAACAAGATGCTGATGCACAAAGTTCAGATTCTACACAACATGTTACTGCTAGTACACAGACATAGATAGTGCCTCGTCGTAGTGGGAGGGTTGTTCATCAACCTAATCGGTATATGTTCTTAGGAGAGTCTTTTGATAAGATTCTGGTAGAACTAGATATCAAATCCTGCAACTACAATGAAGCACTTCAAGATAAAGATGTAGATCTTTGGCAAATGGCTATGGATTTAGAGATAGAATCTATGTATTCTAATCAGGTCTAAAAACTTGCAGAACCACCCGAAGGGATAAAACTCATTGGATGCAAGTGGATCTATAAGAGGAAGAGAAGAGCAGATGGGAAGGTTAAAACCTTCAAAGCTAGGCTTGTTGCTAAAATGTTCACTCAGAAAGAAGTGATCGATTATGAGGAATCCTTTTCGCCAGTAGCCATGCTTAAGTCTATCCGAATTTTCTTATCCATTGCTGCTCATTTCGATTACGAAATCTGGCAAATGGATGTCAAGACAGCTTTCCTTAACAAAAATCTTAACTAGTGTATCTATATGATGTCACCAGATGGATTCATTGCAAAGGGCCAGAAGCACATATTGTGCAAGCTTAAGAGATCCATTTATGGATTTAAGCAGGCATCAAGGTCATGGAACACTCGGTTTGATCAAGCTATAAAGTCTTATGGTTCTTATCAGAGTCCGAATGAGTTTTGTGTGTACAAAAAGCATGACGAAAGCGTGGTGATCTTCTTAGTATTTTATGTAGACGATATCTTGCTCATCGAAAATGATGTGGGGCATTATCTACAGTTAAAGTATGGCTATTTGGGCAGTTCGATAAGAAGAACTTGGGAGAGATCAGTCACATCCTTGGGATCAAGCTTATGCGAGATTAGAAATAAAAGATGTTGAGCTTATCACAAGAAAAGTATATCGATGATATTCTTGCTTGTTTTAACCTGCAAGATTCCAAGAAAGGGTTTCTCCCTCTCAGGCATAGAATCACTCTATCCAAGAATCAGTGTCCTAAGACACCTGATGAAATAGAGAAGATGAAGGCAGTTCCTTATGCTTAGGCAATAAGAAGTCTCATGTATGTTATGTTTTGCACTAGACCTGGCATCTACTTTGTCATTGACATGGTTATCATATATCAATCTAATCCAAGGCAAGAGCACTGGACTGTAATAAAAAATATAATCAAGTACCTGAAAATAACTAAGGATTATATGTTAGTTTACCATGCAGACAGTCTAGCACATTTGGGGTATACAGACTCAGATTTTCATTCAGACATAGAGATTACATTAGGAGATAACCTTGCAGATCCTTTACAAAGAGCTTATCAGCTAAGACTTTTGATAGTCATGTAGAGAGCGTGAAAGTTAGATGTATGGCAGCATAATTTTGAGTATAAGTGGAAGATTATTAAGGTTGGTATACTAAAAATTATGTTTTTAGTATTTAATTTTATTTTAATAAAACTAATTATTCTATTTTATGAGAATTTTTATGAGCAATATATGTATATCATTTCTTTAATGTTATACATGAATGTCCGATATTCTGTATAGTATTTAATCTAGTGTCTCGTGTACGGCTTGTACACAAAAGATCAGATTTTAGGTTCTTGCAGAATATAAGTTTTATGGTCACAGTTTAAATAAAAATGGACATACCATCAGTACGACTGTAGCACAGAGTTTTAGTAGGGCTCTCTTAGTTACGGGAAACAAATAATAAGCGTCGTCTATTATTTCGATTCTTTGTACTAGTACACTTTGTGTGTATTGAATAGGACATTTGAGGTAATTAATTTTATATTGACTATATAAATTAATTCACACTCCAAGGTTATTATGAATAGTGCTTATCCTCTTAATTCTGAAATAATTATTGATTTTCGTATATTTAATATTCGTTGTTTTGATTTATTAGATAGTGCGATCTTATATGGGTCTATATTCCAGGTGAGTTGGATAGCGGTATTATTTTTATGAAAATTATTAATTATTAACGGAATTCACGTCCCAAAATATTGGGATTGACGATACCCCCTTAAGGAAGCTTATAAGTTTTAACCGGGCCAAACCCTACAAGTAGATTTGATTATTCAGCGGTCAAATAAGTTAAGCGGAAAAACTTAAGGAATATCAAGATGCCGATTGAATTAAATTGTCAGTAATTAAATTTAATTGGCAGGTATCAGAAATCTTAACGTGGAGAGAAATGATAAGTATTTAATAACAGAATCTCAATGCAAGATAATCTTGAGATTATGGGTCAGCGTGCAATTATAGTTCTTTAGTGGTGTGAACTGTAATTCAGTGTTTTATGAAAATTGCAGAAACTGTTGCTGATTTTTCATAATTGCAGATACCGCTATGAGGTTTGCTTAATTGCGAAAACCGCTGATACGTGTCTATGTTCGATTGAAAATCTTACTCATAATTACTCTCTAGGTCCCTGCTGTTACCCTATAAATATGCGGGTAGGCTGAATTAGTTTTATAACTTGTCTTTAAGACGAAAGTTGTTCAGATTTTATCGGTACAAGTTCTCGAAGGATTATAGCCCACACTATATCCAGAAATCACATAATGGAATATAGTAGAAGATCTAACAGGAGCTTCAACTTGGATTCAAATCATAGTTGAAGATTCGACCGGTAAAAAAGTATTCTTCTAAATTAACTTCGGATGCATGGGTTTTATTTTGATCGTTCGTCATTAAAAGTATTATCTGGAGCCCGTTTTGGCATTTGTCCATCTAGTTATTTTTTTTTTCACATAATCGTTTGCAAAAGCAAAGATCTTGGCTGTCTTACCTCCAACACCTCGGGGCTCTCTTGGATACTTCTCTCTCCAGCTTCAGCGTAGGCATGCTCTTTGCATCTGTCTTCTGGCTCATTTTCTCTTGGGACCTTTGGAAGGGCGTGCTAGCTCTTCCTTAGTAGATGTTGCACATCAGATTTACGAATGCCAGGACCCTATCCTGTTAGTTCTTACCGAGACACTGCTTCGGCTTGATACAGTGCACACTAGGGGTGCCCCTTATTTTGCCGATAGTGCTCTTTTGCTGTGGCTAGTCCCTCAACTCTCCTTTTTCTGTATTCCCTCAGATTTTTTCACTCAGCTCTCCTTTTTCTTTATTCTCTCGAATTTTTCCCACTCAGCTCTCCTTTTTTTGTATTCTCTCGAGTTTTTTTACTCAGCTCTCATTTTTCTCTATTTCTCTCAGGTTTGCTTGATGTAAAAGGTGAATCTGCTCGAGAAGCCTATATATGATATTACAGCATTAAGTCCTTCATGCGCTGTCAGGTTTACCGACTTTGCTCTGCTGAAGTTGATTGGAAGGATTATCTAAATTCTTTGACTGGAGAGGACATCTCATGGCTATGCCCCTAGCTTAAGTTATCTTCTATGACTGTTTCCACTGTAGGTCACTCGGGAGTCATGTTGGTTGGCTTAAAACTGGCCACCTTCTATCATCTTTATCGCAATCTTCACCAGCTTGGGCATACCCAGATCTATCCCGAGACTCCTATGAGCCATCTGTATGGTCACCCTCATTGGGGCCCCTTTTCTGGCTCAATATCAATGGGCTTGGTCTTCTCGACTAAGGATACCGGTTGGCAGGTACTTTGGTAGTAGGCTTTCTGAGGTTTACAGGGTTTAGCTGCAAACAGAGATAAAGCGCGAGGCAGGACAAGGAGGAGATGCGAAGAGAAGGAGAGCTTGACTTCTTTTGCTATGTCTATCTATGTTTACTTTCCTTTTTAGCTTTTTAGGATGAGAACTTGTGAGCCTTTCTTGTATCTTTTGAAATCTAATCGGTAAACTCATTAATGAAATCCCTCCACTTTTGGTTTGTGATGGCTTATACCATAATCATTTTATTAAAGAAACTTAAAACAAGCTTTTGCATTGATCAACTTACTTGAAGCACGGTTACAAGGAGGGAATTTTGAACAAAGGTTTGGGCTGAATTTCTGACAGAAGCTACCTACACATTCTGAAGAAGGGAATTAGGCCATAACGTAGTTCAAGGTAGGGGTTACGCTCTGGTATTGAGGTTCTCCTTTTTCATGCTTTTTCCTCAGGGGTAGAATCTTTTAAACTGGTCTAAATTGATAGGTGTAGAGAAAACATTACCGGCTAAGTCCATCAGAATTTCAGCTTCTCCTGACATGAGGGCGTTAATAAGATAGGGCCCGACCCAATTCGGTTTGAACTTTCCCTCAGGGTCCAAAATTGGAGCTCTGATCTCTTTGAGAACTAAATCACCTTCCTTCAAGTTTTTGAACTTAACCTTCTTATTGAATGCTCGAGCTATCCTTCTCTGATACCCATGAACATGAAACAGTGCTTAAAGTCTTCTTTCGTCAAATAAGCATAATTCGTCAAATCTATTCCTCTCCC
This sequence comes from Heliamphora ciliata, assembly GCA_032360265.1. Lineage (NCBI taxonomy): Eukaryota > Viridiplantae > Streptophyta > Magnoliopsida > Ericales > Sarraceniaceae > Heliamphora > Heliamphora ciliata. The sequence goes on along the minus strand of JAUMHN010046292.1, from coordinate 23,139 downwards.
ATTCTGTCTTGGGAATTCTACTCTTGGCCATTACACTCAAAGACGGGATTTCCAATTCAATAGGTAGGATTGCTTCCATTCCGTATACCAAGGCATATGGTGTGGCCCCAGTTGAAATTCTAATCAATGTCCAGTATCCCCAAAGCGCAGATGGTAGCTTTTCTAGCCAATCTCTACTTCCATCTATCGTTTTCTGAAGGATTTTCTTCACATTCTTATTTACGGCTTCCACAACCCCATTAGTTTGTGGTCTGTATGGTGAGGCTTTGTGACTAGCAATCCAGTATTCCTCCAATAGATCCAAAATTTCTCCCTGAAAGTGGGAACCGTTATCAGAAATTATCACGTGCGGGACTCCGTACCGAAAAATGAGATTCTCTTTGATGAACTTAGCTATTTGAGTAGCCTTCAGGACGGAGTAAGAGATAGTTTTGACCCACTTCATGAAATAATCAATTGCCACAAGAACAAACTCGTGCCCATTTGACGCCTTGGGTACAACCTTCCCTATGACATCAATTCCCCTAACCGAGAACGGCCAAGGCGAATTCATGCTATATAGTTGAGATGGTGGTACATGTATGAGGTTTGAGTAGAACTCGCACTTTCGGCATCTCTGAACAAACAGATGGCAGTCTACTTCCATGGTCATCTAGAAATATTCTTAGCGCATGATCTTTTTAGCCAGCATCATCCTGCTCATGTGAGGTTCGCAAACTCCTCTATGAATTTCTCTCATCACCTCATGTTCTTCTTTTGTGTCAACACAAAGTTTATTAACTCTCAGATATCCTCTTTTGTACAATTTTTCCCCACAAATTCTGAACTGTGCGACGAGTCTCCTGATAACTCTCTGGTTCTTCTTACTAGCTTGGCTCGGATATTCTCTCTTCTCGATGAATTCCCAGATGTCGTGATACCATGGTAACCCGTCATTGGTTTCTTGGGTCATAGCGATGTTGTTGATTGCAAGCACATCTTTCTGTTGAATTTTCAATGGCCTCATTCTTATCTCGGGTGGTATATCTATCATTGATGCTAGAGTAGCCAAGGCATCGGTGAATTTATTTTGTAATCTTGGTACATGAATAAATATTACGCTTTCAAAGCAGGGGATCATTAGCTCGAGTTCTCGATGATACTGAACCAGCCTTTCTTCTTTGACCTTTCACTCATTCTTTACCTAGGATACAATCAGAGTAAAGTCTCTTATGACCTCTAACTTTCTCGCCCCTAGTTCTAAGATGGCTTCCAATCCAGCCAAGCAAGCTTCGTACTCGACCTGATTGTTAGTAACCTCAAAATTCAACTTACAAGCCAAAGGTATACAAGAATCATTAGGTGCAACAAGGAGTATCCCTATCCTATAACCGTATTAGTTTGAGGGTCCATTGATCTTTCTCAATCTTCAGCACCTTCTCATTAGAAAACTCAAATTTAGGCTCTTCTTCTCCGTTGAAATGCCGGTGTCAAATTCCCTTACCCCGAGATACAATGCTTCGCAGTACTGCGCTTATCTCCAGGGCCACGGACATCTGACTGATAAGTGTATGAGACTCTGGCATGAGATCCAGGATCTCATCGATAACAAGTTGATTCCCTCGCCGTCTGTTGTTCTAAAGCCGAATGTCACGACTAACCCCCTACCAAACCATGCTAAGCAGCCTGGAGTAAACTGCATGACTCTAAAACGATCAAAAAATTTGAGTCAGTATATCTGTTTAGCGTGTCTACCACGCCCTCGTGTTTCAGCTACTGAGGATCAGACAATATGCTCATTTAATATGGCTAAAAACGGCCAGGATAGGATGGAGGAATGGAATGACAATACCTGGGGATGGTATCGAATGGTAATCCAAGCCTACCAACAAGAAGAGGAGGAATGCAATGAGGAAGACGATTGGCCGCTGGATTATCTGGCACGACCATATGGATTTAGCCACGTGTTTGATGGCATTACTCTTCCTCAACTTTTTGAGGAAGAGATATATGTCGACGACATGCAATCCTATTGGTTGGTAAGGGTCATGCTGAAATCAGATGGGGCTGAGTGGACCGACTTTTGGGTTGCTCGGGAACAACATATGGAGTACATCGGAGAAGATATCTGGGAAGATGTTGATAATACGTGGGCTATTGAGGATGATGAGGAAAGAAGAGAAAGAGCAGTGGTCGGCGGGTTAGATAATCTGTAGGCATTTGAAATCCCTCTCTACATAGACGAAGTAAGACAGACCAAAAGTACAATACCGGGATTGTGGGATCCTAAGGATGGTGTGGAACATTTAACCAGGAGTGGACGGCATTTCAAGCCGACTCAGTTGAAAAAAGGGTAGTCAAGCGAGAAAAGGAAAGAGAAAGAACAAGAAGAAGAGAATGACGCTGCGTTAAAGCAGCTTAAGAAGAACAGGCCAATGTCAGCATTTGGGGCTTATTGATGGCCTCACATAAGCATAGACAAGCTGTGCTGAAGGTCCTGAACAAAGCTAGTGTTTCGATAGATACAACCCCGGAGTAACTCGTTGGACTTATTCTGCCGGCTGCGAAGCCAAAAGTCATTTTCTTTTCTGATAAGGATCTGCCAACAAAAGGAAAGAATCATAACAAACCCCTGCACATAACCGTTAAATGCTTGGAAAAGTGGGTCTCGGTGACTTTTATTGATAATGGGTCTGCATTAAATATCTGTCCGCTTATAACAGCAGTTTGCTTAGGACTAAAGCTGGAACATTTCACACCTAGTAATCAAGGGGTCCAAGCCTATGACAACATGAGGAGAGATTTGTTGGGCTTGGTATCATTAGCATTATCAGTAAGGCCTCTTGAGACATTATTTGAGTTCTATGTATTGGGCGTACCGGCTTCATTCAACCTGTTGCTAGGCAGGCCATGGCTGCATGACCTGAACGTCCAGGAAGTTTCGTTGACTCTTCACCAAAAGCTAAAATTGATAAATAATGGGACAGTTCTGACTATCCATGGAGAAGATAATATTCAACCCCAAGAGGAGAAGGCTCGACTCTCTTGAAGGTTCAGCATGGTGAAGGGGATGTGTCGCTAAGTGGCTTCTGGTTCGACGAGGCGTAGGCTATGGAAATGCTATTGAATGAAGAAGAGACGTACATCAACCCGAGAGAAATTATAATGATGATACAAATGTCCTACTTCCCGGGCATGGGGCTAGGGCGTAAGCAACATGGAATTCCCGAACCTGTCCATGTATTGTCGACTTCTCGCCGTTTTGGTCTTGGATACAAACCAACGAGAGAAGATTTGGAAGGGCCTAAAAGGGGACAAAAAGCCAACTATTCAGGAACACTCAACGGGTATTTTGTCAAAGAATGAGAAGACTTCCTGTACTGTGGCTTTCCAAAGCTATGGATCGACAAAGAAACTGACCAGAAGTTGCGAGGGCTAGAGATCTTCTTCGGCCATCAACTATCTGACACAGAAGAGGATGAAACAGTGAAAGGGGAAGAGGAAGGAAAGAAGATCCAAGAGGAAGATTGGGCAGACAAGCTTGATGGAATCGACATGGGAATGTTGTTCAATGAAAAGATGACACAGCTGCACGTAACTAACCCAGACTATTTCATGGGCTTCAGCGCGCCAACCAATTGTACCTAGCTCATTGTTAATGCGGCTACAAAGGAAGTGAAGAACTGGACCTTAGAGTCTGGTAATGTGTATGTTGTCTGTTCCAAGTCTGAGTCTGAGTCTGTGGTTGAGGGCACGTCTGTTTGTGCACCTCCCCATGTTTATGCTTTTGAGCTTGTAATTCCATCTTCCTTCAATGAAATGAACAAAATTTCTGATTACTCTGTTTTGTTTGATTTGTTTCATACGCTTTTCGACGATTTTGAAATCGACGGGGATATCCCTGAAAAAATAAAACTTTTAATAAAAAGAGAGGAAGAAATGCGCGCCTAACCAGTAATTGAAAAAACTTTATCAATAAATCTGTGTAATGAAACTAACCCACAAAATGTACAAATTGGTTTTTCTTTATCCTTAGTTGAATGCGAACAATTAATAACTTTATTAAAAGAATTCAAGATTGTATTTGCATGGTCTTACGAGGATATGCCCGGAATTGATCCTAACATTGTCCAACACCATATTCCCTTATACCCCAATGCGAAATCGGTCAAACAAAAATTAAGACGGATCCGGCCAGAATGGGCTCTGAAGATTAAAGAAGAAGTTATCAAACAGATCAACGCTGGATTCCTGATGGTAACCGAGTATCCAAAGTGGGTGGCTAATACTATTCTAGTGTTGAAGAAAGACAGTCGTATCCAAGTCTGCATGGATTTTCGGGATCTCAACAAGGCTAGCCCGAAAGATGATTTTCCTTTACCACACATTGATATCTTGGTAGACAGTACAGCGGGACATGCCTTGTTATCATTCATGGATGGCTTCTCTGGGTACAACCAGATTCTGATGGACCCCGAGGACAGAGAAAAGACGACATTCACTACACCTTGGGACACCTATTGTTATCGTGTGATGCCATTTGGTCTAAAAAATGCAGGGGGAACCTATCAGATGGCTGCCACTACTTTACTGCCTTGAGGATAAGAATTTAAAATTATAAGTCCAAGTCGTTTAAGACAAGAGTTAGGCTCAAAAAGTCATATAAAATACTCGAATTTTCTCATATAATTAAATTAAAAAAATTAATTGATATATATATATATATATATATATACACACACACACACACACACACACACTCAAGTGGCTAGACCTAGGAGTTTGTGTCAAACTTGGTTTCCAAGTTTTCTTAACCTAGATTAGTGAAAAGTAACCCAAGTTAAGTAAACCTAATCTAGAGTTAACCAAGCTTCTCAAAGAAGTTTCATTCCCTCTCTTTGTCTATAAAAAGGGACCCAACCTACCTATTCTTCCTCTAAATTTTGTGCATAATGAGAGAGAGAGAGAGAGAGAAAAGAAGAAAAGAGAAGAAAGAAAAAGAAAGAAGAAGAAAGAAGAAGGAAAAGGATCCATGGAGCCTGAAAGCTAAGTCCAAAGTTTTCCATCACTAAGAAACAACTACTAACAAGGTAATCAAGACTCAAATACTTCTGATTTTATACATATCAAATACATCTTTTGACATTAAGGTGTTGTGGTTGCTTAGAAGTTTTTGTTTGGTTTCTTAATATCTTTGTCCCTTGTCTTTCTCTTTGGCCGCTAGTCTGCGGCGGGATCACATCCCTTTGTACAGGTTTGGTGCCTTGTGGGAGCAGGGTGTTACAGAGAACCAATGCGTAATTATGCCAACAGGAACCATCAGAACTCAAGGCCCTACTAGAGGAATCAACAGATAGGAAGAGGAAGTAGGCAGCAGGGAGAGAGGAGTAGAGGAATTTTTAAGTGTTTTAGTTACGGATGAGAAGGGCATAGAAGGTCCGAGAGCCCTCAAGAGCAGAGGAGGAATGATAAGAGGAACTTGCAGACCCGACCCCTACAATAGCAACAACAGTAGTACTAGCAGCAACAGCAACAACCGCAGCAAGGAGGACAACGCCATGCAAATTAGCTGCAAGGGCAGACGACGAACCGACCACACAACGGAGGAAGACCATTTAGAAATGGCAATCAGGGTACCAAAGGACTTCAGTAACAACGAACAAGGAATGGAAATCGCAACGACGAAGGATGGGTTTTCGCCATTCAGGGACAAGAAGAGAAGGGTTGTCAAGTCATCCAAGGTATGTTCACACTCTTAAACACTTTGGTGAAAGTACTATTTGATTTTGGGGCATCGTATTCATTTATATCTACTACATGTATGAGATCTCTACACCTAGAACCAGAACTATTATCTCAAATCCTGTGTATAGCCACGCTGATAGGGAATCGAGCACGAGTAGATCACATAAGTAGGTCGTGCACATTACGAATTGCCAATACCTATTTATCTTGTGACCTACAAGTTATGGATTTTGCCAACTACAACGTTATCTTGGGAATGGATTGGCTTTCTTCCCTCCGAACTTTAATAGACTGCCACTAGAAAAAGATCAAGGCCTGCACCGAAGATGGAGCCCAAGTACAAATTCGGGGCACACGAAGAGATCCCCAGACGATAGATGTATGCCAAACCCGACACCCTGATGCTTTTCCCTGCCTAGTATCCTATTTGTTAGCTAGCACTAATCTTTAACCTAAGGTAGAACTTTCCCGGCTAGTTCAGGGATATCCTCGTTGAATTTAAAATCATCAGAAAGCGTATGAAATAAATCAAACAAAGCCGAGTAACCAGAAATCTCATTTATTTCATTGAAGAAATAGGGGATTACAAGCTCGAAGGCAAAAGCAAGGGAAGGTGCACAGACAAACGTGCTCTCCATCACAGACTCTGACTTAGACTTAGACTCGGGACAAACAACTTGCACATCACATAACTCTAAGGTCCAGGTCTTCACTTCCTTTATAGCCGCATCGACAATGAGCTTGGTGCAGTCCGTTGGTGCACTGAAGTCCATCATGAAGCAGTCTTGGTCAGTTACGTGCAGCTGAGCCATCTTTTCGATGAACAACGCTCCCATGTCGATACCATCAAGCTTGTCTGCCCAATCTTCCTCTTGGATCTTCTTTCCTTCCTCTTCCCCTTCCACTATTTCATCTTCTTCCGTATCAGATAATTAATGGCCAAAGAAAATTTCTAGCCCTGGTAGCTTCTGTTTAATCTCTTCATCAATCCATGGCTTCGGAAAGCCACAGTACGGGAAATCTTCTCCTTCTTTGATGAAGTAGTCGTTGAGTGTTTCTGAGTGCTTAGCCTTCAGTTTCCTTTTAAGCCCTTCCAAATCTTCTTCCGTTGGCTTATACCCAAGACCGAAACGGCGTGAAGCTGGCAATACCTGGATCGATTCCGAAATACCCTGGTGTTTGCGACCCAACCCCATACCTGGAAAATAAGACATATGTCTCATCATTGTAACCACTCACGGGTTGATGTAATTTTCCTCTTCCTTCAATAGCATCTGCACAGCCTAAGCTTCATCGAATTGAAACCCACTCAACGACACATCCCCCTCTCCATGCTGAACCTCTAAGAGAGTCGAGCCCTCTCCTCTTAGGGGTTGAATATTATCTTTCCCGTGGATGGTAAGCACTACCCCATTGTTTATCAACTTTAGCTTTTGGGGGAGGGTAGATGACACTGCCTGGACGTTTAGATCATGTAGCCATGGCCTGCCTAACAACAGATTGAAAGAAGCTGGCACGTCCAATACATGAAATTCAACTAACGTCTCCAAAGGCCCCACTAATACTGCAAATGATACCAGACCTAGCACATCCCTCCTTGTATTGTCGTAGGCTCGAACTCCTTGGTTGCAGGGCGTGAACTGGTTCGGCTTCATCCCCAAACAAATTGCAGTTCTGAGTGGGCATACGTTCAACGCTGAACCATTATCGATGAGGGTTACTGGGACCCACTTTTCTAAACACTTGACTATAATATGCAGAGGCTTATTATGATTTTTCCCTTCTAATGGTAGATCTTTCTTAGAAAAAGAGACCACCTTAGGCTCTGCAGCTGGTAGTATTAACCCAATCAACTGTTCAGGGGTAACGTCTATTGATACATTGGCTTTATTCAGAACTTTCAACACAACTTGCTGGTGCCTGTGCGAAGCCATTAGCAGACCACAGATGCTAATGTTGGCCTGTGTCTTCTTCAGCTGTTTTAGTACAGCGTCATCCTCTTCTTCTTATTCCTTCTCTTTTCCTTTCCCGCTTGGTTGCCCTTTTTCCAACTGAGTCGGCTTGAAATGCCACCCACTTCTTGTCAGATGTTCTATGCCTTCCTCAGGATCCCACAATCCCGGCATTATATTGTCAGTTTGCCTTACCTCGTCCACGCACAGAGGGCTTTCAAACACCCACATATCATTTAAGTCGGTGACTGCTACTCTTCCTTCTCTTTTCTCGTCATCCTCAATGGCCCATGTGTTGTTAACTTTTTCCCATATGTCCTCTTCGATATACGCCACTTGCTGTTCCCGAGCGGTCCAGAAGTCGGTCCATTCAGCCCCATTTGATTTCATCACAACCCTCACTAACCAATAGGATTGCATATCATCAATATATACCTCTTCCTCAAAAAGTTAAGGAAGGGTAATGCCGTCGAGCACATGGTCAAATCCATATGACCGCACCGGGTAGTCCAACGGCCAGTCGTTCTCTTCATTACGTTCCTCCTCTTCCTGTTGATTAACTTGGATTTCCATCTAATACTCTTCTTAAGCATCATCATTCCATTCCTCCATAATATCCCAGCCATTTCCCACCATAATCAGTGAACAGACTGTCTGATCTTTAGTAGCTAAAACATGCGAACATGGCAGATGCGCTTAACAGATATACTGGCTCGGATCTTCTGATTGTCCCAAAGACATGCAGTTTACCCCAGCTTGCTTGGCATGATTTGGCAGAGGATTGGTCGTGACATTTGGCTTTGGAGTAGCAGATGGTGAAGGGCTTACTTTGTTGTCGATAAGATCCTGGATCTCATGATGCAGCCTCATACCCTTATTAGTCAAATGCCCATGACCCTGGTGGTAGGCACAGTACTGAGATGCATTATAACGCAGCGATAGGGGATCAGGTATGGGCATGGGGTCCAACAGCTTGATAAGCCCTTTCTCAATAAGTCGATTCAGGACTGTAGATAATGAAATGTTGAGGGGAGTGAAGACTCTCCTTGGCCTTTGTTGCGGCTGCTGACTGTTGTTTACCTATTGGGTATTGTTTGCTTGTTGGGCAAAGGATGAAGGGTTCAAAAGGTTAATCTCGTTCGAGTGAGAAACGAAGTTGGCAGAAGCAGACTAATTTTGGTTGTTAGCAGGGAAGGTCCTTCTTGGTTTCTGACTGGGCTCGGCTTTCTCAATATCTTCAGACTGAATGGCATCCTCAATCTGCACCCCAGCATCAAATAGCTGCTAAAAAGTGGAGAGCAGCTGTGTAATAAGATAATGTTTCAGAGGGGACACACTTCTCTAGAAAGAACTTTGACAACAAATAGCAAACATTCCAGATATCCAAAACAGCAAGCCATAAGCAAATAATCACTGAAACTAAAATAATGCCCCTACCAGGCTCATACTGGCAGCATAACAACTGAATACCTAAAAACCAGGATGGCGACTAAGAAGGAAAACAACCAGATTCTAGAGAGAAAGTTTGTCCAAAGAATCTAAATGTAGAAACGGGCAACACTCTGGCAAGAAAATAGAACTAGGACAAAGGGACCAATTTGACCTAAGACTCCAAGTAAAAACAGGCAGCACTCCAGTAGAAAAACAGAACGAGCTTACACGGGTTGAAGAAAGCGAGCCTAAACAGAAACGGCAGATAAAACCAAATAACCAGGGAAGAACCCAAAAGAGAGAAAAGCAATCCTAAAGGCCTCAAAACACAGGCATGACCCTAAGAAAAAAACTATAGCGTGAAAACCAAACAAGACAAAGAACATCACCCGGGTAAGAACCTGAAGGAAAAGCTAACCTAAACAACAAGGGATAATAGAGAACCCGAACCAAACCCGAAAAAGGGACTAGCCTAAGCCAAACTAACAAACCTAACAAACGCAAACAAAACATACAATTAAGAAAATACATAATCCTACTAAGGTCAGCAGCACCTAATTGAGGGTTCTAAGCTACTATATGCAAAAGGCCAATTTTGGTCAATCGAACAGGGTACCTTCTGAATAGAGTCGAGTATATACCTCACATGCCTTGAGTGGTGCAAGACATGTCAAACAGTACGACCGAACTCTTTTACTGTACCTATGAAAACGTACAGTCAGTAAGGCTTACCTGCCTTCCCAACAATTTTTGAAATTGATAAACGATCGGGACATCGGGTCGACCAGGCAGGGGGTGTAAAGAACAATGCGCATGCATGCGAGAATGCAAATAAGAAATTCTTATTAAGAACCAATTATGTGTTCAAGTCTAGCCCTCTTATTTGATTTCATAAACCAGTCCCCAGCAGAGTCGCTAGAAAATACTGTGGCGCCGAAATTTTAGAGTTTTTGATAGGTCAAAAATATGAGAATTCAAAGGATGTTTGAAAAATATTTTAACACTTTGAAAGTCAAATTTTGAAAATCTTTTTTGTTGAAAATAGAGTCGCCACTTGATTTTTGAAAAAAATCAAGAAAAACAAAAATGACTACTGATCTTTAAAGCGTTTAACCAAAGAAAAATGGTTCGAAGGCAAATGTACGAATTGGAGAAGGTGTTAGGCACCCCATTCGCCTAACCATAAGGTTGGCCTCTACTAATCATTATTGGTTCTTTAATAAGATTTCTCAAATGCATGCAAATACAGAAAATAGAGGTAATAAGAGAATATCGAAAATCAAATATAGAAAATAAATAACATATGTATATAGAACACCAAAACAAAGCAAATAAAGAGGTAAAATCCTAAGTCTTACGGCATACAATTCTAACTAAAAGATACATTGAGCATTTCCACAGGCAATTTCACTAAAATAACCTAAACTATCATAATTTAAATAAAAGAACAAAAATATGCTAAAAATTGTTAAAATTACCTAAACATGAGTTGCCACAAAATAAGCTAAACTATTCTAAACACAATTTTAAAGAAAGTAGCTAAAACATGCATATTATTAAAACAAACTAGGTTAGCATTAACATGATAAAAGAAATAACAAATACATACAAGAAAAATCTTACATTAAAAGAAAGCTTACTAATAAAGAGATTTAAAATAAGAGTTTTATGACCAAAAAAATTAAAGATTTTAATCAAACGGAAATAAAAACAAATGGATGATTTATAAATAAAATTAAATCAAAGATAAAAAGTTCTAAACTATAAAGAAAAGATACTAAAAATTAAGGAATTAAGATTGGTATTATTTACAAAATAAACTAATAAACCTAAACTAAGAACATTTAGCTAAATTAACAAATTTAATAAAAGATTTGGGAAGAAAATAAAATAGAAAGGAAACTTGATCAGTAAAAAATTTTGTGAGTTTTTTATACCAAAATAAAGCCAAAGAGGAGAGAAAAAAATCTAATTAAAGAAAATTAAACTAACATGAAAAGAAAAAAAATTATGCTACCATTTAAAAGAAGAATTAGAAAAATAAAGAACATGTTAAACTAGCATAAAATAAATACTATGAAAGAAAGAGTAAGCTAATATTAAAAAGAAAAAGAAAAAAGACAAAAAAAATGGAACATTATAAGAAAAATAAAACTAATAATAAAAAAGGAAAAAAAAGAAAATACAAGAAAAATAAATTACACTAATATTAAAAGAAAAGAAAAAAGAAAGAAAAATAAAGCTAGTAAAGAAATATTAAACTAATACTAGAAGAAAAGTAAAAAAATAAAATATGAGTGTAATATTGACAATTACAACTATGTATATGTAAGTGCTTAGATTATAACAATAGCGATATCGTTAGTCGTATTGTTAAATTATGTTAATACTAATTAATAAATTAACAAGAGATAACAATGTGCTAAGTGTGAGATGTGGGTAAATTAACAATTAAGAAATTAATGAAAGTAACCAAATTACATGAAGCAAATTAAATGATAAACAAGATTAACTATATAAATAAATGAAACATGCGAATTGAAATTGAACTTAACCCGATCACTCCAAAAGAAAGGGAATGGAGTTAGAAAGATCGAAAATCCAAACAAAATACCTAGATTGCTAGTGAATCCTCGAGTTGGAAAATGGTGCCAACAATCCAATCCTCAAGATCCAAGTTAGGGCTTTAATGTTGGCGTCAGAGGTTCAGCTCTTAGTACTTCGATAGGGTTTTGGCATCGGAGCTCGGAATTACTCAACGACTCGGCAGATCTTCTCTCTCTAAAATTCTGTCCTCAAAACATACCAGGGGGTACGGTATTTATAGAATTCTTCAACCAATGAGATGCTGACACGTTTTGGGACACGTCAGGCCATTTGAAGTTGGCGGTCGCCTGGTTATGAGTTTGTGGTTGCCACAAATGAAAATGTTCCAAAAAGTTCTATTGGCGGTCGCCATAATGCAAGTTGGCAATCGCCAGGTTGGAGTTGGCGGTCGCCACTTTGACTAGGGTTTCCAAGAAGTTCTATTGATGGTCGCCACAATCAAAGTTAGCGGTCGTCATAAAAAGTGGAAGTTTTCAAATGGTTCTATTGGCGATCACTACAATGGAGTTGGTGGTTCAAAATAATTTCATTGGTTGGAAGGTATTGATGATTTGGTTCAAATACCGAGCTTGGATCATTTTTCAAGGATCGTACTGAGGCATTATTCCAACTGTTTTCATTATCGAATTCACCTAACATTGGGCGGGGTCAAATTGGGTTGTCTACAGTTATCCTTTCCGATAAAGATAGTTTTAAGTCTTGACTTGGCTTTTAATTATTTTTATCCCGTGTTTCGTCCCGAATTGTTAGGTTTTAACTCGACCTATTAATTCTAGTTGCATCCCCAGTTAAGATAATTTCTAGGATCTTGACTCGATCTTTTTAATTATTTTATCCCCAACCGAGTTCTTAGATATTTACTCGATCTTTGACTTAATTGTTTGTGCTCCCTTTAGATCTTGATTCGATCTTTAGGAATTATTTGATCATATCAATGTTTGCTTCATGTTAGCATCTGCATCATGTTTATTCTCTTGCATATATGCATTTGTCCCAAGAACTACGTTTTGGTCTGATCCCTAGCAAAGGGATATGTAGGCAACTCGATAGAAATTCGAGTACGACCAACATCATTTGCATGCTTGTGTGTTTGTAGTCTAAGATTGACTACTTGGTCAAATAGATGTTATCTCTAGATCTTTGATATAATTTGCATCACGCGTTGCTATGCAAGTTATATCAAAGAGGGGCAACTGTAAACACCCTAATTTGACCCCGCCTAATCTTAGGTTGATCCAGATGAATTGGTGATGAAAATAATTTGAATGGTGCTTTAGTACGATTCTCGAAAAATAATCTAAGCTCGGTATTTAACCCAATGAGCAAAACCTTCAAACTAGTGAAATCATCATTGAACAGCCATGTTGGAACCTTGGGGTCGCCATGTTCATTGTGGCGCCCGCCATTAAAATCTCTTGAAAACCCTAGCCAGAAACAGCAACCGCTACAATAATCTATAGGGTTGCCAACTCCATTGTGGTGACCGCCAGTAAAATCTCTTGGAAACTGCACTTTTTGTGGCGACCGCCATGTGCATACCCGGCGACCGCCAACTCTAAATGACCTGACGTGTCCAAAAGCATGTCAACATCTCATTGGTTGAAGAGTTCTATAAATACCGTACCCCCTGGTACATTTTCAGGATAAAATTTTAGAGAGGAAAATTCTGCTAAAGCAACGAGAGAGTACGAGCCCCGATGCTGAAATCTTGCCGAAGTATCGAGAACCGGATCTCTGACACCGATACTAAAACCCTAACTTGGATTGGATCATCACTTGAGGATTGGACTGTTGGTCACCATTCCCCAACTCAAAGATTCATTAGCGATCTAGGTATTCTGTTTGGATCCCTGATCTTTCTATCTCCATTCCCTCTCTCTTTGAGTAACCGGATTAAATTCAATTTTAATTTGCGTGTTTTCTACATTTATATAGTTCATCTTGTTTACCGTTTAATGTGTTTTATGTAATTCGATTACTTTCATAATTGTCATTTTGTTCACATTGCACACTTAGCACATTGTTACCCTATAATTCATTAAAAGATAGTGTTAACATATTTGACAATTATAACTTTTAATGTTATTCTTGTTATAATCAAATGCACTTACATTTATGTCGATATAATTGTCAATACTATATTCACATTTTTCAAATTAAATAATTGCTTAGTTGTTATTTTAGATACATTGCCTTTTAGTTTAAATCATTTAATAATACTTCCTTTATTTTTTCTTTTTTTATGCATTAAATCTTTTAATGTTAGTTTAATTAAATTTTTTTAGTGTTAGTTTAGTTAAATCTTTTAATGTTAATTTAATTAAATCTTTTAATGTTAGTTTAATATTCTTCTTATTAGTTTAACAATTTTTCATTGTTTACTTTATTATTAAATTTTAATATAGGATTTTTATACACCTTTTATTTTAGTGTAGCATTTCTCTTTATTAGAAGTTAATCATGTTAATGTCAATCTAGATTATTTTGATAATATGCATATTTTATTTACTTTCTTTAAAATCGTGATTTAGAATAACTTAGATTATTTTAAGTTATTCTATAGTATTGTTAGAAGATTCATGCCCATTTTAGTATAATCTTAATTTTAGTTACCTTTAGCATGTTTTCTAAGCTTTTATTGGAATTATCACATGCCGGTTTACTTCATGTATTCTTTAGCTAGAAATTACATGCCGTAAAATTTATGATTTTATTTCATTATTTATTTTGATTTGATGTTCTATATATATATGCTATGTATTTTTTGTATTTGATTTTGGATGTTCTCTCTTCACCTCCGTTTTTTATATTTACAAGCATTTGAGAAATCTTATTAAGAACCAACGATGATTAGTAAACGAGATACCTAACACCTTCCCCGATTCGTACCTTAGCCCCCGTACCCTTTTTCTCTAGTTAACGTTTCAAATATCAATAGCTATTTTTGTTTTTCTTGGTTTTTTTCAAAAACGAAGTGGCGACTCTATTTTTAACACAAAAAAAATTTTCAAAATTTGGCTTTAAAGGTGTTAAAATATTTTTTAAACATCTTTTGAATTCTCTTATTTTTGAACTCCAAACTCCAAAATTCTAGCCTCACAACAAGGCGTTAGAGGTATCGACCCTTAACCAAATGGTGTCGACACTTGAATTAATCAAGCCGGCTCTACATATAGGTGTTAACTCAATGGGCTAATTGATGTTGACCCAAAAGTTTCGCATGAGAACATTACGTGTCAACTTATTTAGCTTGAAGTATCAACTCAAATAGCATAAGATGTCGACTTATAAGCATAATGGTGTTGACTCAACCATTTTGAAAAATATTTTATTTATTATCTTTTTAAACTTTAATAGAAAATGCCTTTAAATAAGAATCATCAAAATTCATTAAAAAGCTTTTGGGCTAACAGTGAAGTACTACCGAAGATTCGTTAAAACTTTTCTTGACTTGCCGCACTAATGACACGTCTTGCGCGTAAAGGAATCAAGTTTGTGGAATGAAGCTTGTAAGTTTGTTTTTCAAGAGTTAAAGAAAAGGTTAACTAGCACACTTGTCCTGGTTATACCAGAGCAAGGATTGGGTTACACGAAGTATTGCGACACTTCACATGATGGTCTTAGTTGTGTTCTGATGCAACAAGGAAGGGTCACTGCTTATGGTTCTCGACAGTTGAAAACTCATGAAAAGAATTGCCTAACACACGACTTAGAGCTTGCGGCCGTGATCTTTGCTTTGAAGGGATGGAGACACTATCTATATGGTGAGAACTTTGAAGTGTATTCGGATCATAAAAGCTTAATGTATTTATTTTCTCATAAAGACCTGAATTTACGTAAACAGAGGTGGATGGAATACATGGAGGATTTCGATTTTGATTTACAATACCACCTGGGGAAGGCCAATGTAGTGGCCAATGCTCTTAGTCGAAAATCCCTAAATTCCTTAGCCCTTATGGCCATTTGCGAGTGGAAGATGGTTGGGGATCTTGGTGAGTTCCATTTACATCTTAATGAGACTGATGAGTGTGCTACCTTATTTACCATAGTTTTGCAATTTATGCTTCTCAGTCACGTTATTGATGCTCAACAGCAGGACAACAACGAAGCTCAGATGATTTGTGATCATATATTGAGTGGTGATAACATCAAGGGATGGGTTCTTCATCTCGATCAAAATCTAAAATTTTGTGAAAGGCTTTTTGTGCTGGAGTCAGGTCACGAGGATGCGCTTCGTGAATTTCATCACTCTCGTCTTGCAAGGCATCCAGTGGTATAAAGATATACCGTAATCTACGTCGTCAACTTTGGTGGAAGGGCATGAAGAAGGATGTGGCACTTTTTATTTCTCAATGTCTTACTTGTTAGAAAGTAAAAGCCGAGCACCAAAGACCTAGAGGATTGTTGTAACTGCTACCTATATCAGAATAGAAATGGGAGAATGTCACGATGGACTTTGTTTTGGAACTTCCTAGATCGTCGAAGGGGCACAATGTGGTTTGGGTTGTGGTGGATAAACTGACCGAATTCGCGCATTTCATTCACATTCGAATGACGGATTTTGTGGACAAGCTTAGCAAGTTATATGTTAGTGAGATTGTTGGGCATCATGGAGTACAAGTATCCATAGTTTCTGATGGAGACCCCTGGTTTACATCACCTTTTTTTATAGAGCCATCATTTGTCCTTGGGAACGAACTTGTATTTTAGCACCGCTCTCCATCCCCAGATAGATGGCCAATTCAAACATATCATTCAGATTTTGGAGGATATGCTACGGGCATGTGAATTAGATTTTCGTGGTTCATGGGATGATCATCTGCCCTTGGCAGAATTTATATATAACAAGAGTTATCAGTCAAGTTTAGAGATCGCATCATTTGAAGTCTTGTATGGTAGACCGTGTAGGTCGTCAATTTGTTGGACCAACGTGGGTGAGACAACTGTGTTAGGACCCAATTTGGTATGTGAAACAACCGAAAAAATTACTGCTATTCATCGACACTTGATGATTGCTCAGAGTCGCCAAAAGAGCTATGCCTATCGAAAGAGGATACCCTTGATGTTTGAGGTGGGAGACCATGTGTTTTTTAATGTCTCTCCACGTAAAGGTTTGATAAGATTTAGTTAGAGTGGGAAACTATCACCACGTTTTATTAGGCTGTTTGAGATCCCTAAAACGATTGGAGATGTGGCATAACATCTTACCTTGCCTCCACATCTCTCATATGTACACAACATCTTTCACGTTTCTATGTTGCGAAAATATGAACCAGATCCTTTACACGTGCTTGATTGGGCCGAGTTGGGTGTTGAAGATGATATTTCTTACTAAGAGCGACCAATAAAGATTTTGGATACCAAAAAACAAATGGGGCGGGGGAGAATCATTGCGTATGTCAAGATGTTGTGATTTCATCATGGCGTTGAAGAGGCCACGTGGGAACGTGAATCTAAAGTTCGTTCCAAGTACCTAGAGTTATTTTTGTCTTGAGTTTGTATCGAATTTCGATGACGAAATTCCTTAAGGAGGGAAGGTTGTAAGATCCCGTTTTGTTTTTATTAATTTGATTAAATGTTTATGGAATTGTTTACATGGATGATGTTGTTAATAAATAAATGTGCATCTCATATAAATATATGACTTGTAAGCCCGATGACTTTTTAATAAGTTTTGTTGGACCCGTCGGTGTCTGCGGAGACCCAAGAAATTTAATTCAAGGATAATTTTTGTTAATTTCAAAAATTTTCGAGCATGTGAATTTTAAATTAATATAAAGTTAAAAATATTAATTTCAAAAGTGTAAACGCATATATGTGGATCAAATACATCGTGGGTGTATGAAGAGGTGTTGTGTGCATGTGAGTGGCATGATGGGGGTGTGCCAAAACTTCTGGGAGAAGCTTCCCCCTAGGTGGCCGACCACCCTCTCTCTCTCTCTCTCTCTCTCTCTTGAGTAACCATTGGAGATCTTGAAGCTTCTTCCCTTTTCACGATTTTTGAAGACCTTCGACTTGGAGTCGAGCCAAATCAAAAGAATAAAAGTTGTCCTACTCAATGAGAGCTACACATCCAACTGTGTGGAATTTCGTTTTGGCAGGTTCAGGCTTTTTGGTAGCGGTCAATCTTCGAGTTTTTATAACTCCCCAAGCTAGGATTCTAAACCCCCTTTTGGATTCTTGTGATGAATGTATATTTGTTGTTTTAGTTTGGTTAAAATTCCATGAGACTTATTTGGATAGTGAAAACCCTAATTTTGATACAATATGAAAAGTGTGTTGAGTTGGAAGATTAGTGATCTTTTATTGTGGTTAAATTCAAAAATGAGTTTTGGATTTGAATTGAAATGTGAAAATGCGTTGAATGCAAATCCTTGAGATAGAGGTTATAAACACATGGTTGAGTTTGTTGTTGATTAATTGGTTTAGTTAATGTACCAGAGCAATGTGATGTGACTAATGTGGATTTGAATAACTTCTCGGTAAAAAATCAAAAACTTACACAAAATTGGATGCCCTACCATTCGGTTAATCCCGTAAAAGAGTGCAGGGGTACCCTACCCTTCGATGTGATCATAAAAGAGTGAAAGTGTGCCCTCCACTTAGTTGATTCGTAAAAATGTGCAATTATGGAACAAATTATAAAACCTATATAATGGGTTGTCTATCGATGCCTTAAGGTAGCCCAATAGTGAGGGTAATGTATAAGAATTTATAATTTTCAATTGTTACCTCGTGTGATAATTTGATACCCAACTAAACCTATGGTTAAAATGTGAAATGTTGGTGTTTATGTACTTCAACTAGGTTGACTTTACACTTGTGAGAATTGTGATTGGTGATTGGGAATTGACGAAAAACCTAATTTGGAAATAATTTTATGCATATTCATATGCTCATAAATAGCCTATTGTATGTCATACATCTATCCATTTTTAGTTTTAGATTCCTATTAGGTTTCGGCTTCCGTTGCTCAACACAAATCTTTTTCAAGTGTCGGAGATGACTCCATGGCTTAGCGGCAAGAAATGGGGTGCTGTTTTGGTTTTTGGATCTTGAGATCTTGTTTTGTTATGTTTTGTATTAAAACTCTAAGTGTTGTAAGGCCATGAGGCCAACTTCTTATGTGGTTAAATGTATGTTGATGAGGAACATCCTCAAGATGAGATTTTTGGTTCAATCTTGTAAAATTCTAAGTTCTTGGATGATTTTGTATGATAAATCTCTTGGTTGATGGATTTTGGGCTTTTTTTCTTGTCAAAATCTATGTTTTTCTAAGGCTTTCGTATTTGTCTTTGCATTAAAACAAGTTTATGTGAATGTTGGACCTTCATTATATCAAAAAAATCAAAATGGTACCAGACAAATCTATGGACCGCTCGAGCGGTTTGTTTGTAGACCCAAATTTTGTTGTTTTTAAACTTTTGCTCCCTTTTTGGAATTGATGTATCTCCTTCGTTTCAAAACCTTTTTGGGTTATTCTTATATTCAAATTGAAGCTTTAAATGTCTACTTTTCAAATGTCTCATCCATCTAATGAAATTCATTTTTATTCAAAGAAGTTTTTTAGTAAGAGAAAGTGTTGACAAATGGTGCTTTCGAAATGTTTCTTTTCTTCTTTTCTTTGAGTTGCCTTGTCATGGGTTTTGTGGCATAACACGATCAGTACTTTTACCGATTAATCGGTGATCAATCTGTATTAATATGTGATCATCCGCATTAATCTGTTCATTAATCCGTTTAGTAAATCTTGCAATATAAGCATTCAAATTTCAAATAACTTCAAAACTTTTATATATAACTTAGAGTATTCAACTAAAATAACTTATTTTCATGTAATAAAATATCACGAAAAGATTAACGAATTCTTTCAAACGAATTACCAAACTAATCAAGGATCTAAATCCTGACAGCTATCACCATGACTATCACACATTATCATGATCATCCTCTTTGCCAATTCACATAACATTATACCTTTTCAGGTTGCAACTAAACACAAGAAGACCTTTTTTAGATTAAGAAACTTTTTTGATAGATCTCAAGTCTATATATGCTCACGACACACACAGATTAGATGAAGCTAAATTCAATAAGATCTATAAAAATTGTCTATAATTGGCTCTAACAAGTAGAAAAAAAAAATTAAACAAAACATCCACTTCTGTAGGTGCAGTCTCTTACCAACTCACCTACCGATTAGGGTAAGAAATGACTCATTTTGAGAAAAAGTTTTCTATACAAAATGCAAAAAAAAAAAAAATTAAATGCATTTGCACATATCATGATTTTCTTAAGTAGCTGCTTTTTAGAAACAACGACATAAGGGTATGGCTAATATAATCTAACAAAAATATTCGTGGGAGATTTGGTCCTATTTTGAGACTTGTTTAGGGATAAGTAATATTTAAATTTTGACTTTTTGTAAGATTTTATTTTTAAAAAATTACTACTACTATGGATAGTTTTAAACTTAATTAATGTGAAAATATATTTTCTATTTGTTGTTTTTTTACTTTTTTGTTACAATATTTTTATGTTGTGATTGTATATTTTTATTTGAAATATTTGCGTTCTTTTTTGAATGGCGATATATTAATTAAAGTAAATATATAAGTAAAATTGATCACATTTCTTGTTATTTTAATTATTTATAATTGAAATTATATTTGTATTAATGTTAATTGAGCATAGATTTTATTTTTGTCCCCGTAATTTTTTGTATTTATTTAACAATGTTAGAACTTTTTGTTACAAGCTTTTTAATGATAACGTGTTGTAGAAAATAAAAATATTCCCATTTTTTACATATAAAAATGAGAATTTCTCATTTTATAAATTCTAACATTTCATATCATTTAATTTTTATTATTTATGAAATATTGGTACATTACACACTATTTCTTATTTTTAACAAATAAAAAATTTCTGAGTTTATATTGCATTACATTGATTTTCAAATTTTAACTATTAATTGAGAAAGTTTTTTTCTTCTTATTTTCTGTACTTTTGAATTTATAATGCAATATTGCTAATTTCTCATTTAAAAAAAATTTCTTATTTTTTGTGAAAATGAGAAATTTCACATTTTAAAAATTTTTATATTCAATATGAATTTTGTTTTATAGTTTACGACGAGTAAGTTCTAAAAATATAAATATTTTTTAAAACGGACATATATAACGAAAAAGTTATGAGAATTTAAAATCTGAAACATAAAACTAAACATCAATGACATGTTACTAATGGTATATTAATCACTTCATTTAATTACTCAACGAACTTTTATGAAAATTGAGTAAAATTTTATATGACATTAATAATTTTTAAAAATAAGATCTTTTGAAATAGTCAAAAAGTAGTAGAACTTATTACAAAATAAGTTCAAAAAATAAAACGCTAGTATATTATTAACTCGATATTAAATTCTCACAAAATCATGGTACCGATCGAACACACCATCAAAAATGATGTTCCAGTTTTAAAACCTCATATTGCTGTATTTAAAGCGATATATTTTAATTCAGTGACATTAATTTATATACAAAATTTCTTTATATTTTTTCTATGTGCATATAATATATATTATTGTTATTCTATTAATTCCATGCATTAACTTTATGCCTTTTGTACAATTTGACTTATTTTTATTTTTTTTTTAAAATTCATCTTTTGATAAAAAAATTCTTTGGACACATACAACGTATATTAATGAATGTAGTAGTGAGAAAATGTGACAAAATCATGAGAAATGAAAACACGAGGGAGAGGGGTAGACCTAAATTGACATGGGATACAATGTTAAGAAAAGATATAAACCTATTAAAACTAACTGAATATATGACTCTTAACATAGAATGATGTAAAAAGATTCATGTACCGACCCTAATTAATTGAAACAAATGGTAGTTTAGTTTGGTTTGATTTTTCTAAATTTGAAAAATTAGAATTAGTACAAAATTTTAATAATACTATTTACACCATATTAACATTTTCCTATCAAGGATAATATCTTTATTTAAAAGCCTATCAATATTTATAGGCTTAATAGAAAGTAATTAAAACGTTCACATGAATTGCTAATGATGACAAGTAGCACTCCAATGGAATAGCAGCGGTTAATAAAAATTGAATAATAGACACTTGGCATCGAATGAGAGAGTCTTGTATAGGAGTAGTTATTAGTGGTTATTAAAAATTATTAGTAGTTATGAAATTATTTCTATAAATATTTATATTGTAATTATTGTAGGGGTCACCAACTTCATCAATCCAACAACGAATTTTTATCTTTTCTTTTTTATCTTTCATTTTGCATTAAGAGTAGCGTAATGTAGATGGTTCCCGATCTTCAAAAATCTTTAAGGGAGAATGGTCAACATTTACTGAGCAACCGTAGACGAGTGGTAGCATTTCTTTCTTGTAATCTTTGTTCCTATTTTACGAAAATTAATAAAATCTCATTTTATTAATCTTCGATTCTTTATTTACGTACCACCATCTCTTGGTTTGTTCGGTCATTTTAATTTCTAATGAAATTCTGAAGCCAGGCATTGAACCTTTGCTCTATCGCATTTAACCTGTCGATATTAATCTCAACAAAAAAATTATTTTTTAATAAATAAAAATTGACACTAGAAAAAGGGCCTAATAAGTTAGAATAAAAAAAAATGGCACAAACGAAATGACAAGAAAAAAGAAAAAAATGGTAAGGGTTGATTGATCAACACTATGATTGTGAAGCAAAAATACAAAACCAAAACAATAGTTACAAAATAGTAGTTAAAATATACTTTTATAAAAATATGTGATGTAAAATTTTGACCAAAAATAATGGTTAAAATATATTTTCAACAAAATTTTGACTAAAATAATAATCAAGAAAATGCTTCAAACATGACTGGGGAGAAACTTCGTAAGCCAATAGTGGCTTAATGAAAGAATCGACATAAGAAACAAAAAAAAAAATCGACAAAAAAAATATAGCATTTATTGAGCAAAGAAAGGTATGTCGAGCACAGCGCTTGTTTACCTGTCAAAAAACCTATTGAGCTTCAAATGGCTCTTGACAGAAATTTTTTTCAATGGCATGTCGAGGCATGACTGAGAAATTCGCTCGTTAAGGCATGAATGGAAATTATGACTTACAAAGTCTAAACCAAACTTATTTGAAAACAGCATGTATGGTTGAATTACTTGCATTGTTTCATTTGTGATTGCCCATTTATCAACTCGTATCGATAAATGCCTATCGCACGCCTCTCTCAAAAGCCTGTCAAGCAAGAAATAAATGGGCACAGCACACAGGACTATGTGTTAAAACAAAACAAAAAAAAAATTTTAATGGGCCTGTTTAGACTCACCTTTCGACATTATAGTTTTTAGACTTTCAAGAAAAAAAAAATTCTCTCGAAGCGCACTAGTG
>JAUMHN010046184.1:0-28101 GCA_032360265.1 Heliamphora ciliata | reverse complement strand
TCACCTCATCACTCAAGATCAAGGGGTTCTGGTTTCTCCCCTCTCTTTGGCCGAAAATATCATATAGAGAAGAGGGTATTTGGCTCTCTTTATATAGGCAAGACTAGGGGACATGTGGGAGACAAAAAGTACCAAAAAAAGTCATTTTTCTTCATTTTCATAAATGTGACTTAAGTTTGATTTGAGTTGATTTAAGTTTTTGTGGATTAAATTCAGATATGGGGAAGCTAAATGTAGCTAGGGTTCAGTTTGGGGGACAAAAATCCGATCCCCCATCAATCAAGGGGTTTGTCTCGATTTTTGTGCCCCTATTGTGCAAGAAAATGCCTTCAAAGTTAATTTGATTTATCTTTTTGGTGTCTTTTTCTATTGAGAATTATTATTTTAATATGTTTATGAGAAATATAGTATTTTCATATATTATCATAGTTTCGATAGCAATTGATTAAATAGATATAGTCTTTTAAGTCAAATTAAGCTATTTTGACAATATGTGAACTTTTGACTTATTTTGTTGTGTATGAACTTCAATAATGATTTTTTTGATTTTGTTGACCTATAACACTATATTATCATGTATATTACTTGTTCAACAAGTATTGGAACATCACAATGCTTAATTTAATTCATTTCTTATCATTTAAAGCTAAAAAGAAAGCAAAAAGTCACTTTTTGGCACACTTCCCAAGGTGGTCGGCCACTAAGGGGCATTTTTGTCATTTTTGATGTTATTTTGTCCTTTTCTACTTAATTGTACTTAAAAGTTTGATTTAGGGTATCTATGTGTCAAAATTTGAGTTTTTAAAACTTTTTACGATACTAGGGGAAAAACGGTCATTTTACCCTTTTTATGAAGATTTTTTATTTTTAATTCATTATTTCATGATATTTACTTCACTTAGAATGTTAGGAGACTCTGCGGGTGTTAAGGTTTTATTGCCTGAGTTTTGGATCTTTTTAGGATTTTCGAGCCGAACTTAGTGCTTTCGAATCAAGTTAAGGTCAGTACCGGGTCGTTACAGATATTTTGGGTGATATTAAACATAAGGTTTAGAGATTTTACTTACTTGTTAGAGGCTCAAAGGGTGATAGGATGAAAGGACTTAACTTTAGAGACACTTTCTTGATTTTTCTTAGGCTCCTTCTTTCTCTCCTTCTTCTTTCCTCCTTTCTCTCTCAAACTTGGAAGAACACTCAAGAACAATGGAAATCTGGTCTCTCACCTCACTTGGCCAAAAATAATGAAGGGAGAAAGAGGGTGTTTGGCTTAGTTTATATAGGAAAGGCCAGGGAACACAATGATGCATTTTAAGTCCTTATTTCTTCCATATCACATGGGTTGACAAGACAACGAGCAACTTTTGAGGGAGATATATCAGATTTGGGGTAGGGAATTCGACTAGGGGTCAGTTTGGGAGACAAAAACTTGATCCCACATCAATCTTGGGGTTTAATCTTGGTTCGCGTGCCCTTTTTTTACAAGAAAATACTTTAAAAGTTAATTTGATATATCCTTTTGGTGTCTTTTCCTACTAATACTTATTATTTTAGTATGTTTATGATAAATTTAGTATTTCTATGAACTATCATAATTTTTATAGCAATTGATTAAGTAGATGTAATCTTTTAAGTCAAATTAAGCTAATTTGACAAAATATGACTTTTTGACTTATTTTAGTATGTATGAACTTTAAAAATAATTTGTTTACTTTTGTTAGCCTATAATATCATATTATTATGTATATTACTTGTTCAACAAGTGTTATGTCATCATAATGCTTGATTTGACACATTTCTCATCTTTTTAAGCTTAAAAGAAAACAAAAAGCTACTTTTTGGTACAACTCCCATGGTAACCGGCCACTAAGGGGTATTTTTGTTATTTTTAATATTATTTTATCCTTTTCTACTTAATTGTCCTTAAATCCTTGATTTAGTGTTACGCCCCAATTTCAAAACAAAAAAAAAATCGAGAAAAGATGGGAAAAAAAATGAAGAAAAAAAAAGAAAAAAAAAAAAATCAAGAAATCCGGTCTAACGCCCTCACATGTATACAAAATATGTGAACATGACCTTAGGGCTTTACAAGAGTTACACCAACCCACAAAATAGTTATCCAAGTTTTCGAGAAAGAATTACATTTACAACAATTGAATCTCAAAAGATGAAATGATGACTCATGCAATTCTGTCACTTGTACAAAGGGTTCCGTGACCTCATCCCTCACTCCATTATGTTCTTTCCGTTCTCACCTGAAATGTTGATAAACAACATGAGCCGAAGCTCGTAGAAAAAAAGACTAACAATGAACATATTAATGACATATGAAAATGGTTATACGGGATGCATATATAGTTTAATAAAAAATAACATCATTTTTCCCAAATCAAGTTCCCAAGACATAACCAGGTTTTGTGTGAAAGAATCATTGTTCGATGATCCATAGATTATGCAAAATTAACCCGTATGCCCAACCATCTTATCATTCTCGATCAACTCAATACCTTTTCGCATTCCATTATTTTATCCATTCATCCAATTAAGGTTTTACTAACCCAATTTATTCATTATTTTATTCAATTACCAAGGCGGCGCCTATAAACCCAGGCATATTTAACGCCACCGGTCCACGCGAGGTCCAAGAGAAAAATATCTATTCTATAGCTTGACACGAAGAGCACACATTTTTGGTTTTCCTCGAAAACATCGATGAGTGGGTCGCCAAGGGCACCCTTTTACGAGGATTAACCCGAAGGGAGGGCCTACCTTTCATTGTGCAAGTTTTCGGTCTTTCACCGAGGAGTAACTCGTGCCCAAACTTAATCATTCAATTCCATCGTACGGTACTTTAACCATTTAATTGTTCCATTTCATTAGCAATTCACACAAGTCCAACCGGCAATCCGGTTCCTCTCGCCCAACCCATATCATTACATACAATTTTTGGTTTTTTTATTTTCCAAAACAAGAAAACCCAAAATTTTCACACCCGACACTAACATGTGCCACACGGTTCATGAGATATAAGTATAATAGGTTGTCCAAACCCTCGATTTACCTAATAATCACATTGATTTCCACATATTGGTCCCTCAACCCCCAAACCCCCAATTTTCATGGTTTAAACTCAATTTCAAACCTTAACCCGTCAAACTTCAAACCCAATCGTATCCAATGGTAATAGAAAGAGAGGAACATGTTAAATCACCCGTAGAACTAAGATTTAACCTTAACCAACATCATATCCTAGCCTAGGGTTTTGAAAACACCTTTTCATGCTTTTATGTTCATAAATTCAAAGATATTACACATATCATGTGAATATTCAAGAAAAGTCTTAGATCCTACCTCGGTAAGTTAAAAACTCGAAGTTTTGAACCCCGACAAAAAAATAAGCTTTGTCAAAATGAGATTCTGTCTGGATGAACTCGAAGCCCTCGGCGTGGATCGCAAAGGATCTTCTATTCGATCGCTAAAAACTAAGCCCGGGCCCACCAAAAAGCGAGAGAGATGGTGGAGGAAAAATAAACTTACTCAAGAAGCTAGGTTTTTAAAATATCTTCCAAATGGTTGATATTTATAGGCTCAGCACTGCACAGGAAATCAGTCGACTGAATCCACCAAGTCAGTCGACTGGAAAGCTATTGGAAAACCTAAAAACTCACCACCACCACATGTCAGTCGACTGAACACCCAATCTTAGTTGACTGAACCACCAACCAGGCCACCCAGTCGGCTGGACTCACCCCCTTAGTCGACTGAAAAGCTACTGCCAACACACGAAAAATTCTCCAGTGGCCAACCAGTGGAAAAACTTCAAAACGGTTACAACCCCAAAACCAAACCGGCCTTCCTAAACCTGAGCCAGCGTAAAACACATACGTAAAACACATATAACATGTGGTTCCAAAATGGTGAAACAAAATCCAACACATTGAATATATAGATAACAAAAAAAAGGAATCAAGTCTCACAACTCTCCCCCCTTAAAGGAATTTCGTCCCTGAAATTCGTTATGTGGTCACGAAGCAAACAACTCCAAATATCTAGCACGAACCCCTGACTCAAGCTCCCACGTTGCATCCTTAACTCCTCGGTGCATCCATAGATCCTTAACCTAAGCAATAGTTCTCCCTCTCAACACTTGCTTCTTCGTGTCCAAGATCTTCACAGGTCGCTCCTCTTAAGTAACATCCTTATCCACTCGTAACTCAGCCCAATCTGACATATATGACGGGTTCGGATCGTACTTTTGTAGCATGAAAACACGAAACACGTCGTGCACAGACAACAGCTGAGGAGGCAAAGCTAGTCGATATGCCACCTCTACAATCCTCTCAAGGATCTCGAACGGCCCAATGAAACGCGGTGATAACTTCCTGCTACAGCCAAACCTCATCAAAGCTTTGCGTGGTGAGACTTTCAGAAACACGTGGTCTCCCACCTCAAACTCCAAAGGTCGCCTCCTCCGATTAGCGTAGCTCTTCTGATGACTCTAGGCCATCACCAAACGTTGGCGAATCACATCGATCTTTTCTGTCATTTCCCGCACTAAGTTGGGTCCCAAAACTGCGGTCTCTCCCACATCTGTCCAACATACTGGTGACCTACATGGCCTGCTATACAATGCCTTAAAAAGTGCCATCCCAATATTAGACTGATAACAGTTGTTATACGCAAACTCTGCCAACGGTAGGTGATCTTCCCAATGACCCTAAAAATCAAGTACATAAGCTCTCAACATATCTTCCAATATCTGTATGGTCTGCTCAGACTGACCATCCCACTTCCATTCTAATATTGCCAACGGCTGCAGCAACCCTGCTGGTCTATGATATTTTGCCTTTACTTGCTGACAAGTAAGGAACCGAGAAACAAACTGAATCACATCTCTTTTCATTCCCTTCCACCAGAACTGACAGCGCAAATCATGATACATCTTGGTGCCTCCTGGGTGCACTACAAGACGAGAATGATGAAATTCACGTAGTACATCAGCATGACACGACTCTGGTACAAACGATCTCCCTGCCAATCTCAAACTCTGATCTGAACTCACAACCCATCTTGTGGCATCCTTTCCACTAGCAATACGATCCCATAACATCTGAGTCTCATGATCTATCTACTGAACCTTAAGCACATGAGCAACCAACATAGGTCGCAAAACCACAAAAAATAATGTTTCCCCCTTCCCTGTCTCCCCGAGACAGAGATCAAACTCACCAACCTCTCCAAGTATGTCCTATTCTCGTATAGCAATAGAAGTTAACGAATTATGAGATCTCCTGCTAAGCGCGTCGGCCACAACATTAGCCTTTCCTGGATGATACTGTAGTTCAAAGTTATAATCTTCCAAAAACTCCATCCACCGTCGTTGGCGTAGATCTAGGTTTTTCTGCGAAAATAAGTATTTGAAACTCTTGTGATCGGTGAAAATCTCAAAATGCTCACCATAAAGATAGTGCCGCCATGCCTTCAAGGCAAAGACCACGATTGTCAACTCCAAATCATGTGTCGGGTAATTCTTCTTATAGTTTTCAACTGTCGAGATCCGTAATCCACAACCTGACCTTCCTACATCAGAACACAACCCAAACCATCATGCCACGTCATAATACACTGTGTAACCTAAACCTCATTCTGGAATAATTAACATTGGTGCACTAATCAACCTTTTCTTTTATTCTTGAAATGCTAACTCACAGGACTCGCTCCAAATGAACATGACTTCCTTTCTCGAACCGCCGGTAGTAACTTGCCAAACCCAAAGAGCTACGAATCTCAAACACATTCTTTGGTCATCCCTAATCCGTCACTGCATCAATTTTTGAAGAATCCACTAATACTCCATCTCTCGATATCACGTGTCCAAGAAATCTTACCTCAGACATCCAAAATTCACACTTATAAAACTTTGCATACAAACGATGCTCTCTCAAAAGCTTTAGAACAATACGTAGGTGTTTCTCATGCATCTCCCTCGTGAGTGAATAGATAAGAATATCGTCCATGAACACAACCACAAAACTATCCAGATACATATGAAAAATATGATTCATCAAACTTATGATTGTCGTAGGAGCATTCGTTAAATCGAATGGCATAACCAAAAACTCATAGTGACCATAACGAGTACGAAAGACTATCTTCAGAATGTCTTCCTCATTGACCCGCAACTGGTGATAACCCGATCTCAAGTCAATCTTCGAAAAACAACACGAACCCCTAATTTATCGAATAGATCGCCAATACGAGGCATAGGGTACTTATTTTTAACGGTCATGTGGTTTAACTTACGATAGTCTATATAAAGACGCAATGACCCATCCTTCTTCTTGGCAAACAATGCCAGAGCTCCCCTAGGAGAAACACTAGGACGGATGAATCCCTTGTCCAACAACTCCTGAACCTGCACTGTCAATTCTATCAACTCAGCTGGTGCAAAATGGTATGAAGGCATAGAAATGGGGGCAGTCCCCAGAATGAGGTCTATGGAAAACTTGACTTCTCACCATGGCGAAGTTCAAACAAATCACTTGAAAACATGTTTGGAAACTCACAGACAAAGGGAGAAAACTCTCCCTGAGTAGAATCAATCTCACTCACCGATATAACTGAGAAAAGGTGGCTAATGCTTTCATGGCTCCGCGATCTAAAGGATCTAGGTGTTAGATTGTTGTCCCAGTCACCCACAAAATAAAGGAAATCTCTCTCTAGTGTGCATGCAAACACTCGTCGCCGATCACAATCAATGAAGGCGCAAAAAGTGGTCAACCAATCTATCCCCAGGATAATATCGAATGAGGACATGTCGAGCACGATAAAATCAAATACCAAGCGGTGGTCGGCAATCTCCATCTCACAAGCTCTATAGACACGTCTCAACACGACAGTCTTACCCATCGGCATCTCTACACATAAAGCACTACCCAATGCATCTATCTCTAACCCCAATGCAGATATGAATGCGGATGAGATGAAAGAATGCGATGCTCCGGTGTCAACGAGACCACTGGCCAAAAAATGGTACACTAAGAATGTACCTCGTATGATCGAAGGACTGGCTGCGGTATCCTACGCGATAGGTGCCACTGACGTACTAGGTTCCGCGAGAGCATATACTCTATCTTGTTTCCCCTGATTCTGTTCGCCGCTACCCCTAGTCCTTGGCTGCCTCACTGACTGAGCTAAGGTGGTTCTTCCTGCTGTCCTCTCTGACTGCACTCCTCCGTGCTATTGCGACTGACCATATCCCTACTGCCCCTGCGACACCTGTACCTGATGTGCTCCAATGGTACCCTGAATACTTCCTCTAGGGCAATCTCATCTCAAGTGACCCATCTGGCCACACTAAAAACATGAAAATGGGGTCCTCCCCTAAGTCTGACTCTGGTGCTGCTGATGAACCCATAGACATTCAGAACGCCCTGATGAACCCATAGACGGTATGGGCGCTGACCCTAGTTGGGGCTGAGTTCCCGTGGGACAAGAACCCGATTCTCCCAATTTCTACCTCTTCACATGGCGCCCTTCAGACTTAGCTTCAGAAGCCCCTGATGTGATTTACTCTCCCTGATCTTGTGGCTCTCTGTCATGCCATTCTCTACTTAGATAGCGGCTTGCCCTTCAGACTAAGCATTGGAAGTCCCCTGATGTGACTTGCTCTCCCTGATCTTGTGGCTCTCTGTCATGCCATTCTCTACTTGGATAGCGGCTTCCGCAACCTCGGTGTAAACTCAAAAACCAAACATTGTAATTCTCTCTTTAATTGAAGGTCGAAGACCCCTTTCAAACCTTTTGGTGTGCAACACCTCCATTGACACCATCTCACCATCTCAAGTGTAAACCGCGATAGATTCGTGAACTTGGCCTTATACTGGACCACGGTAAGATTCCCCTAAATAAGGGAGAGAAACTCCTCCTGATATGTATCTCTTGAAGAACCTGAGAAGTACTTTTCCAAGAAGGCCCTAGTAAAAGTGGCCCGCGTGCCATCCACAGTGGTTTTAGCAAACTTTCACCACTCCCTTGCATTCTCCCGAAGTTAGAACGCCGCCAACTTAACACGCAACACATCCTCCCTGATCTCCACGGTATCTAAGATCGTTATGGTTACTTCTAACCACTCGGTAGCAACCTTAGGGTCTAGCTCCCCAGAAAAGGTTGGAGAATCCAACTGCCAGAATTCCCTCATTGCCACAAAGGCCTTGGCTCAGAAGCCCTCACTCTAACCCTAGTTGCCTCGGCTATCGCTCTCATTGTAGCAAGCATCTCTTGTACAACATCAACACCACCCACTTGTTCTTGCGGGGCATGAACGTCCCCTTCTTCTGGAACCTGGGCATACGCATGACCTCGGCCCCTACTGCATCTCGGCATCATCACTCTACAAATAAGAAGGAACAAAGAGAAACATCAGCACAGGCCTACAAGAACTCACCTCTCGTAGATAACAACGCTCTTCAATAAGACATCATGTTACACGGATCATCACATCGACACACCTTATGCAACATATAACGAGGGGGACTAATCGGAATGACACGTCAATTCGACTAACTCGTTTGGATTCCTAGTTAGAATGGGCATCGGCTAAATGCCTTTCTAACTCGAACCCCAAACCAGTTGATCGATCGGCCAAAGGCCAGATATGCCATCTTGAGAGTCGGACCTCTATACCCAAATACCATATAGCATGCAAATGTCTAATCCTACCCAAGATATCTCATGCTAGCACACCAAGTCATGAATGTCACACATCGATGCAGCTCTCACACAATGGATCACCTACTCTCACGATTCCTAGGTATTCGAACCTACAACTCTGATACCAATTTGTAACGCCCCAGTTTCAAAACAAAAAAAGTTGAGAAAAGATAGGAAAAAAAAGAACAAAAACAAATCAAGAAATCTAATCGAAGTACTAGTCTAACGCCCTCACATGCATACAAAATATGTGAACATAACCTTAGGGCTTTACAAGAGTTACACCAACCCACAAAGTAGTTATCCAAGTTTTCGAGAAAGAATTACATTTATAACAATTGAATGTCAAAAGATGAAATGATGACTCATACAATTCTATCATTTGTACAAAGGGTTCTGTGACCACGTCTCTCACTCCATCACGCTCTTTTCATTCTCACCTGAAAGGTTGATAAACAACATGAGCCGAAACTCGTAGGAAAAAAGACTAACAATAAATATATTCATGACATATGAAGATGGTTATGCGGGATGCACACATAGTTTAATAAAAAACAACATCATTTGTCCCAAGTCAAGTTTCCAAGACATAACCAAGTTTTATGTGAAAGAATCGTTGTTCGATGGTCCATAGATTTGATAAAATTAACCTGTATGCCCAACTATCTTATCATTCTCAATCAATTCAACACATTTTTGCATTCCATTATTTTATCCATTCATCCAATTAACATTTTACTTACCCAATTTATTCATCATTTCATTCAATTACCAAGGCCGGACGATGCCTACAGACCCAGGCATATTTATCGCCACCAGTCCATGTGAGGTCTGAGAGATAAATATCTATTCTATAGTCCGACATGAAGAGTACAAATTTTTTATTTTTTTCGAAAACATCGAGGGGTGGGCCGCCCAAGAGCACGCTTTTACGGGAATTAACTCGAAGGGAGGGCCTACCTTTCATTACGCAAGTTATTGGTCTTTCACCAAGGAGCAACTCGTGCCTAAACTTAATCATTCAATTCCATCGTACGGTACTTTAACCATTTAATTGTTCCATTTCATTAGCGATTGACACAAATCCAACCGGCAATCCGGTTCCTCTCGCCCAACACATATCATTAGATACAATTTTTGATTTTTTTTTCCAAAATAAGAAAACCCAATTTTTTCACATCCGACACAGCATGTGCTACATGGTTCATGAGATATAAGTATAATAGGTTGTCTCAACTCTCGATTTACCCGATAATCACATCAATTTCAACATATGGGTCCCTTAACCCCAAAACCCCCAATTTTCATGGTTTAAACTCAATTTCAAACCCTAACCCATCAAACTTCAAGCCCAATCGTATCCAATGGCAATAGAAAGAGAGGATCATGTTAAATCACCCGTGGATCTAAGATTTAACCTTAACCAACATCATACCCTAGCCTAGGGCTTCGAAAATACCATTTTCATGCTTTTGTGTTCATAATTTCAAAGATATAGCACATATCGTGTGAATATTTAAAAAGTCTTAGATCCTAATTCGGTGAGTTAAAAACTCAAAGTTTTTAACCCCGACAGAAAAAAAAAACTTCGTTGAAACGAGATTCCATCTGGATGAACACGAAGCCCTCAGCGTGGATAGCAAGAATCTACTATTTAATTGCCAAAAACTAAGCCCGGGCCCACCAAAAAGCTAGAGAGATGGTGGAAGAAAAATAAACTTACTCAAGAAGCTAGGTTTTTAAAATATCTTCCAAAAAGTTGATATTTATAGGCTCAGCCCCACAAAGAAAATCAATCGACTGAATCCACCAAGTTAGTTGACTGGAAAGCTACTAGAAAATCCAAAAACTCACCACCGCCACGGGTCAATCGACTGAACCACCAACCAGGTCACCCAGTCGACTGAACTCACCTCCTCAGTCGACTGAAATGCTACTGCCAACACATAAAAAATTCTCTAGTGTCCAGCCAATGCAAAAACTTCAAAACGGTTACAACCCCAAAACCAAAGCAGCCTTCCTAAACTCGAGTCAGCGTAAAACACATACGTAAAACACATATAACATGCGGTTCCAAAATGGTAAAACAAAATCCAACACATCGAAAATATAGATAACAAAAAGAAAAGGAACCGGGTCTCACATTTAGAGTGTCCATGTGTCAAATTTTAGGTTTTTAAGACTTTTTGCTATACTAGGGGCAAAATGGTCATTTTACCCTAATTATGAGAATTAATGATTTTTAATTCATTATTTCATGATAATTACTTAATTTAGAATGTTGGGAGGTTCTTTGAGTGTCAAGGTTTTGTTGCTTGAGTTTTGGACCTTTTTAGGATTTTCAGGTCGAATTAGGATTTTAGGTTGAGTTCGGATTTTCATCCTTTTAGCGACCCAAGATTTTGTCGAATAACTGTTGCTAATACTATGGTTTGGGCTCGGTCTTTACACAGGTCATTATCAATTGAATTGTTACAATTAGGGTCCGAACCGGGTCGTTACAATACTTTTGGAGAAACTAATAACTACTCCTCTCTTTTATTTGTGTAATATAGGGATGGTAATGTGTCCAGGGTGGAGACAGTGTATTTTATCCCCATCTCCTATTTAATCAGGGGTAGGAACAAAAAAAAACATAAGAAAAGTAATGAGTTTGGGACGAGAGCAAGGATATATCATCAATGATTCATAAACTTTAAGGCGTAATACTAATAAGAGTTATATGTAATGTGATAAAAAAAAATAATACTAAAATTTATTAAAGCTAAACATATAAAATGTAAGAAATACAGATATGAAATGATAAATAAGTACAATATTTTAATATTTCAGTATGCTTATGATAAATTTAGTATTCTCATGAATTATCATAATTTTCATAGCAGTTGATTAAGTAGATGTAGTCTTTTAAGTTAAATTAAGTTAGTTTGACAAAATATGTCTTTTTGACTTATTTTAGTGTGTATGAAATTCAATAATAATTTGTTTGTTTTTCATAACCTATAATACCATATTATTATGTATATTACTTGTTCAAAAAGTGTTGGGTCATCATAATGCTTGATTTGACGCTTTTCTTATCTTGTTATGCTTAAAAGAAAATAAAGCGCTACTTTTTGGCACAACTCCCAAGGTGGCTAGTCACTAACGGGTATTTTTATCATTTTTGATGTTATCTTGTCCTTTACTATTTAATTATACTTAAATCCTTGATTTATGGTGTCAATGTGTTAAATTTTGAATTTTTAAGACTTTTTGCTATACTAGGAGCAAAATGGTTATTTTACCCTAATTATGAGAATAAATGATTTTTAATTCATTATTTCATGATAATTACTTAATTTAGAATGTTGGGAGGTTCTCCAAGTGTCAAGGTCTTGTTGTTTGAGTTTTAGACCTTTTTAGGGTTTTTGAATCGAATTAGGGTTTCGAGTTGAGTTAGGGTTTCGTGTTGAGTTAGGGTTTTTATCCTTCTAGCTACCTAAGATTTCGCCGGATAACTGTTGCTAATACTACTATTTAGGCTGGGTCTTTACACGGGTCATTATCAACCAGATTGTTACAACTAAGATCCGAACCGGGTCGTTACAATACTTTTGGAGAAACTAATAATTGCTCATCTCTTTTATTTGTGTAATATAAGGATGGTAATGTGTACAGGGTGGAGACAGTGTGTTTTATCCCCCCATCTCCTATTTAATCGGGGGTAGGAACAAAGTGAAAAATATATGAAAGTAATGAGTGTGGGACAAGAGCAAGGATATATCATTAGTAATTCATAAACTTTAAGGGGTAATACTAATAAGAGTTATATGTAATGTGATAAAAAAAAATAATACTAAAATTTATTAAAGCTTAACATATAAATTGTAAGAAATACAGATAGGAAATGATAAATAAGTATAATATTTTTATATTTTAATATGTTATATTTTTAAAAAATATGATTTTTATATATATATTTACATATATAAGTATTTACTTTAGGGAGAATTGGGCCCAGGCCCCATTTGGAATACTTATTTACGAATAAGTTTTAATTTAAGATTAATATTTCATTAAGTCCCATATCTTATTATTAATATACCAAAATTATCTCTAATACACCATGCATGCTCCACCAATCCAAGTTTCCCAACAAATGAAACGTTGTCATTTGAAAGTCGTTAATATCAATAAAATTTTTTAAATATCAGACCATGAATGCTCAAAATTTTTATTATGATATTCTCTACAAAAACGATTATGAATTCTTTATGATCTAGGGCTAAAGACTCTTCGACGATGGCATATGACTCTAGTGTAATTAAAGATGATAGTGTGAGACTTCGAAATATATTTTTAGTAGTGTTTTATATGTTTATGCGATTTATCATCCTTTTTATGTTTATAGAAAGAAACAAAATAGAAACTATCACGCCCGAACCCCGGGGATCCATGAACCAACCCCAAGGCATCTCACATAAAAAGTCATCAACTAAAACTTTCGTTTCACTATAGGTTTGAGTTCAAAACTTATTTGGAAATAAAGATTTTCTTTGAACAACCATATTATCATATCATACGTATATATCAAATTCCAAACAAATGCTTCGAGTTTCAAGAGTTCATTTACAAAAATAATATTATTACATTCATCCGAGTTATCCAAAGTAAAAAAAATCACTACATTAGGTCCCTTTCAAAAGATTTCCAAACATCCATCATCATCTAGCTATCATTCCCGTTCTTCAAACCTGAAAGAAGGTAGATGCAACATATATGAGCCAGAGCCCGTAGGATAAAGGCTAACTCAAATGCTAAGCATGATTTGTGAGGTGTGATGGGTGCAACCGAAGTAAAAATGCAAGTTTCACCAATTCGTTATTCGTTTACACGCACACATCCACGCATACCAATTTATCCTATTCATTCATTCGTTTTTTTATCACATCAACTCTTTATTTCATTATTCGCATTCATTAAGCCTTTTTCAAAACATTCTGTTCTTTCACATTATCCGTATTACTTCCTCATTACCCGGTTTCTCACAAAACAGTATCACATTACCCGGTTACTCACAAAACCATATTACAACCAATGAACTGGCGTCAGATGCAACTTATAGAAATATCGTCCCATTCGCCCCCAATAGGCTACGCAAAGCCGTTGTGGAATGGGTCGCTCTATATGTAACACCTCGGTCCGGTCCCTAGCTGTAACCACCCAGATCGTAACAACTCGTGTTAGCAATTTAACCCAAACCCTAGCATTAGCGACGGTTCGTTGATAAGATCCTAAGTCGCTAGAAGGATAGAAACTCTAACTCAACCAAAAACTCTAATTCGGCTAGAAAATCCTAAAAAGATCAAATACACAGAGGCAAAGCCCTAATACTTAGAGAAGTCTTGTGACAGTTTAAATTAAGTAAATAACATAAAATATGAAATTAAAAAATTAAAAATTTTCATAAATAGGGTAAAATGATCATTTTGCCCATAATACAGCAAAAAGTCCTAAAAATTTAAAATTTGACACATAGATACCCAAAATTAGATATTTATATATAATTAATTAATAAAAGACAAAATAACAACAAAAATGACCAAATTACCCTTGCAGGGCTGGCCACCTAGGGAATTGTGTCCAAAAATCTACCTTTTGCCTTTTTAAGCTTAAACAAATAATTATTTAAAATCTCTACACAATAAATAAGTCAAAAAGTCAATTCTTGTCAAACTAGCTTAAATTAACTTAAAAGCCTACACCTATTTAATTAATTGCCATCAAAATTATGATAAATCATGGAAAGACTAAATTAACTATAAACACATTAATATATTAGGTTTTAGTAGGTTTAGATACAAAAAAGATACATAAAATTAATATTTTATACATTTTCTTGCACAAAATAGTACCAAAACCAAATGTAATCATTAAAATAATGCAAAAATTGACTTTTAAGCTTCCCAAAACAACCCATTTGAAATCCCACCTGCCATAATCTGAATGTATATTTTCTAAATAGATCAAACCACCCCATGCAACCAATGAAAATTTAGAAAATTAGGAAAAAGCCTTACACCCTAATTATGGAACCCACCAACTTCTTGCTTATAAAATACAACCAAACACCCCCTTCTCCTGTACATTTTCAGCAATACTAGAGAGAGAGAGACCAGATTTGTGAGCTCAAGTGTTCTCCAAGAGTTTGAGAGAAAAAGGAGAGAAGAAGGAAGGTAAAAGGAAGGAGAAGCTAGGAAGGTTCAAGGGAGGAGCTATAAAGCTAAGTCCTACTCTTCTTCAACCATTTGAGTATCAAATAAGGTAAGTAAATCCCCTAAAACCTTCTGTTAATCTCCCATAAGATAGCCATCAATCCATCTCTATAATCAACACTAAAGATAAGAAACAAAGATTAACTCAAAAAGGCGTCGTAGGTGTGAATAGTGGACTGTTAGTGTAAGATTGAGCTTTGCATGTGCTTGCATGTGGATATTTTTGAGTTTTATGGCTTGAATATGTTCTGGAGTTTTGGGTTGTATGATTATATAACATGCATGCAAGGAAAATACATAAAAAAATGAACACAACATGAGCTAAACTATCAAAACCCTAAATAACTTGATTTTTTGGGTTTACCAACTTTCTGCCACGAACTTTAAAACAACATAACTAATTGTTGAAAAATAATCTAAACATGATTTTTATGTCCAGACCTAGATTTGCAAGTTGTCTTTCATACAAAATTGGTTTGAAGTGATTTAGTTAGGTATAACTCCAGATATACCATTTTTGCCAAAAAGTGTTAGATTTTGACCACTCTGAGTTGCAGACCTAAAAATCCTAAGTTAGAGTGAGAACCAAGCTTGGGTCAAAACATAAAATTTGTAGAGAACATGCTTATATTACTGTCCACAAAAATGAGCCAAAAATATGAAGTCTTGTAGGTCAAAACACTTTCCAAAGTCACTATTGTGAATCAGTGACTGACGGAGCTCTCTGTCACACTTTTTTGTGAGACCAAAACCCTAGGTTTTTAATGACCAAATCCAAAAGTGGTAAATATAAAAAATGTATCTGACATGTTAAGCTAAATAATGAGTAAAAACCAGCCCAAAATACCCTCAGATGGTACCCCAAAGGTTTTGAGCATTCTCTGTTAAAAACCTACTCTGCAGACCCTTTTTAGGCTAAATCAACCATTTTTATAAATTGGCCAAAATCACAAACCTTTGCCAAACAACATGCCCTAGCACAAAACATGAAACTTGTAGGGGACACCTTAAATTAAAATCTTCACAAAAATCAGACCCATAGCCCTAGAATTGATGCCCCAAAATCGTGACCAACGGAGGCCCAAATTCTGCATTTTCCTCTATAAGTGCTGAAAGGTTTTTACTTAAATAAAATAAATGACCCTTTTTCCCTAGGATTTAACCTTAATGTTAAACATGAAAGTTGTAGGAAATATTTTTATCTAATTGCTGTTCAAAAATCAAAAATTAAATCCATATCTAGGTACCTCAAAACACTGTCGTAACTTTAAAGTTAGCGATTAAATATTTACCAAAAATTAGCTAAGTATACGAGTGACTTGTTACTTTATCAAGCCTGAATATATGGACTTTATATGAACTTTGTAAATGATTGGCGTATGAAAATGATAATTTTGATGAAATGAACTCATGCCGATAGTTCGATTCTATGTCACAAAAACAATAGCTTGTGCCTCATATACTTATACCATGTGCCTTAAAGACGTGTACTTTATGTTATGTTGGTTAGTATGTCATACCATGTTTAGTTTCATACCATGCTACTATTAAATTGTACTTCAAGATACGAGTTGTTGTACCATAAGCATCATTGTAATGCATTTGGGGCATATTGTGGGTTGCATCCTATACATTGGTTTTGGTTATTTTGGACCTCGGTCATATTTGTTGGGTATATGTGTCCCTTTAGTTTTTGTCGCTCCTTGAGTTATGGTAATATTATAGAAGTGGTGTTGACACGGGCAATTTGGGTAATTTTGGAGAAGAGCCTAATTCCGCAGACCTAATCCCACTGCGGTGGTAACTTCGGAGAAGAGCCCAATTATGGCGGACCGAAACCCCATTGCCACAATATTTTAAAGGGTAAATTCAAAGAAGAGCCTAATTCGACGGACCTAAACCCACTACGATGGTAACTTCAGAGAAGAACCCAATTATGGCAGTCCTAAATCCCTCATCTTGGTACTTTAAATAACGTGAAGTGTCCCTTGAAATTCCTGTTATTAATTAGACTTTGGGTTTACCCCTAACGAGTATCCTGGACCTTAAGGTGGGATAAGTTGGCCTAGAATAAGGATTGGTAAAAATGGATAAAGGCTAATCCCCACGCCGTTGCCATTGCGTAAAACGGCCAAGGCATGTAGGCAAAGTGAGGGTTTACCTTTCGCAACGAGGCGAGGATGAATTTGGTGATCAATATACCATCAAGTCTACTCTGTAATTCCCAGAGTGGAATTCATGATATTGTTCTAGAAGTATGTTGGGTTGGGCTACTGCATTGCATTCATCTGCATCATTCATCTGCATCACGCATTCGCACAATTGTTCTTATATATGCTTGCCTTGTTGAAAATGATAAATTATCTATCTTTTTGCCCTTAAATCTATATTGGGTAATATACGATATGTATTGTAGAATATTTTGTTACGAGTTTGTTAGACGGTTTAGGAAATTTGCTTCTGGGCTCCGACTTATGGCATTCGTGCCACAGGTGAAGAAGAAAAACCATTTGAGGAAGTCGTGTTCGTTAAAGAAGAAGATTTCGGGAAAAGGGGAGAGTGGTAGGAGCCAACCGACCCCAACAATGCCACTTGAAGACATAAAATATCCACTTTTTGATCTTTTGTTCAGTTTTCCACAAGATATATTGTAACTTTTGTTGAATTTTCCAGATAACCGTAATCATTAAGTATTTTGAACAAATTCTGAACCGTTAATGGTGTAGTAATTATCATATGTAATTATGAATGCTCGGCTACAATATCTCCTTGATTTATAGTTATGTATGACCCGACGTACTCGGAGGACGGGGCGTCACACTATAACTCATCATGACACAACCACCACATTTCGGAGGCTAACTCGTGGGCATGTTGTACCCATCTTGAGCAAGTTTTTGGTCTTTCTCTGTAGAGCTGTTCACATCAATCCATACTCGGTTCATTATTCGTTAATTACTTACATTTTCACAATCAGGGAGTTCAACCCCACAACCAGTTTCTCTCCCAATCATTTTCACATATTGTCATTTCAATTCCAATTTCAAGTTTTCCATTTCATTTTCAAATCACATTGTGTTTTAGTATTCAATCTCTCTTTTCAAGTCACATGTCACGCCTCAAACCCTGGGGACCCGTGAGCCAACCCAAAGCCGACCCGTATAAGAAGTTATCAATTAAAACATTCGTTTCATTATAGGTTTGAATTCAAAACTCATATAGAAATAAAGGTTTTCTTATACCAACTATATTCTTACTTCGTAGGTGCATAACAAATTCTAGATAATGCTTCAAGTACCAAAAGTTCATTTACAAAAGAAAAGAATAACATTACACTTGTCCGAGTTATTCAAAATACATAAACAAGGTTAATTATATTAAATCCCTTAACTTTATGTACACACATGGCGTAAAGCAAAAGGAACACTAGACCCATCCTCTAGCCCGTCTCGAAATGCATCCATAGTCTCGGTATCATACTTTCTCTTCTAAACCTGAAATGGTTTAGCAGACGCACGTGAGCCAAAACTCGTAGGATAAAGATTAACTCGAATGTGATGCATAATTTGTGAGGTTTGATGGGTGCAACCGAAGTAAAAAATATAAGTTTCATCAATTAGTTATCCATTCATACGCACACACCCACACACACCAACTCCATTCATTTTCTCATTTGTTATAACTTCAACTCTTTATTCTGTTATTCTCGTTCCTTTCTTTCACATTATCCACATTTTTATCTCATTACCTAATTTTTCATAAAATTGTATCACATCTAATGAATCGGTGTCGGACGCAGCGTATAGAAACATCACCCCATTCGCCCCCAATTGGCTACGCGAAGCCATTGTGGATGGGTTGCTCTATAATTCATCACAACACAATACCACATTTCAGGGGCTAACCCGTGGGCATGTGGTCCCCATCTTGCACAAGTTTTCGGTCTTTCACCGCATAGCTGTGCAAGCCCAACTTAATCCACATCTATCCATACGGTTTATTATTCATCGCTGTTATCATTTTCAATATTCAGGAGTCCAACCCCACATCCGGTTCATCTCCCAATCATTTTCACATATTCCCATTTCAAGTTTTTCGTTTCATTTTCAAATCATATTCTGTTTGAGTA
The DNA here is from genome assembly GCA_032360265.1 of Heliamphora ciliata. Classification (NCBI taxonomy): domain Eukaryota; kingdom Viridiplantae; phylum Streptophyta; class Magnoliopsida; order Ericales; family Sarraceniaceae; genus Heliamphora; species Heliamphora ciliata. The sequence goes on along the minus strand of JAUMHN010046184.1, from coordinate 9,006 downwards.
TTCAAATTTCTTTTTAAGTCACATGCATCAAAAGCTTTAATACACAATTTTGCACAATTCACATTTTTTGTATCAACTTTGCAAAGTACCGACGACATCAAATCAATTCAATCAAAATCATGCTATTCGAAGAAAAGGAATGCACCCATCATATGCATATATACAAGTTTTGAAACCCATGTTTCCCTTTTGAAAGAACACAACCCTTAAAAAAATCATTCTTATACTTTCAAAATCATAATTTTATATAGAAAACCCACTTTCCTCGTAAAATTTAACTAACCGGTTTAACACATGCATCCCAACCTAAAGAGATTTATATGGGGGTATCTATGGCCCAAGGAATAAGAAGTTTGATAAAAACGTCTAATATTGATGAAAATAACCTTTTTCAAAACATTCGGCAAAAAATGGATGAAAAATGGTTAAGAAAATTTGACATACCCTCACTATTTTAGTCATAACCTTTTTTTACAAAAAGCATTTTATTGTGAAAGTAGTGTCATTAGAAACAAGACTTTCGGGGCCTCAATTTGAGTAAAAAAATGACCCAATTTGGAGTCCAAATGAGGGAGATATGATCAGTTGAAGTTAGCCCTACGTAGCCAGTCTGCTTGAGTGGACAGAGGGGCGCTTGAGCGCCCAAGCTCTCAGCCATGAGGCCGCTTGAGCAGACAGGGCTCCGCTCGAGCGTGCTGTTGCATGAGAAAACCCCAGAACTTCTCCTGTTTTGAGCTCCCAACCCCCAAAACGCATAAACACTCAGAATCTTACTTCGAACCCTTATTTCAACCCCCAAAACAATGAATTTAAGCCTCATAAACCCCTTATATACAACAAATTTGAAGAAATCAATGGTTAATTATTTCTCAAAACTTCCATTTTCATCAAACCCAACTCAACCCACTCACAAACTCATGAATTCGTTAATCAAACATGAAATCAACTCGGTGTTGCTCATATAAACAAAATATCAACCAAAATCAAGATAAAACATTAAAGATAATCTAGATCCAACCTTTGATTTGCCCACAAGCTTGAGATTCCTTCCAATATTCACACCTAGGGCTTGGATTTTGGGTGTTCTTGACTCCTTGGTGCTTTATTCCCAATTTCTTTGCTCTAAAGCTTGATCTCCATCATTGCACACCTCCAATAGAGCTTCAATCTTCAATTAGAGGGATAGAGGGTTAGGGTTTCATGAGGGATTTAGGTTTCTCACTCTAGGAGAGGAAGAGGAAGAGGAAGAGAAGAGGAGAAGTAAAATAGAGAAATGGGTTTCTATCGCAGGTTATGTATATATATATATACCCCCAATTCTCTCCAATGTTAGAGAACATTCTAATCTCATCCCAATAGTCCACTCGAGCGGATATACCACCGCTCGAGCGGTGACCCATGAAGAATTCTGCAAATTTCCTTAAAATTTGACTCGAACCTCTAATTTTGCTCCCTTTTTAATATTTGAATCTTTTCATTAACACAGCCATATCAAAATCATTCATCACTATGTATCTTAATTTTATAGCCCCCACTTTCAACCGTTAATGAGCAAAATTTTATAACCCCCATGCCCAAACTTAATTCGGTCTCTTCTCTTACCGAAAACAAGAAATAATGAAATAAACAGGTACCAGGTCCTTACAACTTTCCCCCATTTTGGAATTTCGTCCCCAAAATTCGTCTCAAGTCACACCAAACCTTTCTTTAATCTTAATATCTGTCCACACACTTCGCTGGTCGTTCAGTTTACATAGAATCTTTCTTAATCCGCAATCCTGATCATTCTTTTGAGACGATATGACTCAAGGATGCGAACACACCTCTGTTCCCAAAAGTGTCACACTAACACTGAGCTTAATTTTCGAACACCAATATTTCACAAATATTAGAATCATCCATCAATCATCGTTCATCATGACGTCAATTCTTACCCAAAATCAACGCTTAAACACTTTAAATCAAAACGGGTCGGGTCACTTCATGACAAAATTCAACACCAGGGCTGAGGCCAACCATTCCTACATTAGTCACCGACGATCCCTCCATGACCATCATCTCACACGACATACACATTCCTAGAGAATAAACATTCTCAACCAAAGCATTATGCGTCATAGGTCTTACCATCACTAGGATTCTCCCAACTTCGTCAAATTACAGCCTAATTCACTACTGTATTCCAATGTATACCGAGGACTACTCCTCCAATCCAAACACATGTTGCCAAACTCGGACATTATTCACATGGGTTACACGCATTACCCCCAAATCGCCTATGCCTTTATGACTATCTAATAACCACAAACTAAAAACTGTATCACTACTTGCACTATATCACTCTAGTCCTTCAACCATCTAAATGAAACTAACACTACCACCTGAACTCTGTGAGTCATTAGGATCAAGCACACCACATGAGTTAAAAGTCCCATAGTTATACACTTATCTATACCAACTGGATCACATCCCTCGTCGTGATGGCATACACATACCCATCGATTTCTCATGTTTCTAACGCCCTAAACTAGACAATTTGTGATCTTCCGCATTTACATTACCCCCACTCATCGACACTATCATATACATTCGCGCCTTCCCTTTAAACGGTCAAACCACTCTTCGCCCATTAAGAATTTTGAGAAATTCAAAATCCCAAATAGAACACACATCCTGACGCACAAGAGCCTATCAGAAACCACAACATGAATATCTCAACCGCACGGTTCCAACAAAATTCCCATTCTACTAAGAGTTAGAGATGAAACTATACCCACATAACCTAGAACAAGCTGCACACAACAGTAAACGATTTTTAGCTGATCATTGCCAAAGAGGACTCTATGTCTCAACACTAACTCCCTCATCAATAAGGACAAGCATTCCTGGTCTACCAACCCGACCTCGAAGGGAACAAAACTATACACACTTACATTCACAAACTTCGCCCAGAAATCCCATGAGGAACTCAGTTCTCCAATCATCCGATCTCGATAGTACCCATTCCCTAGGTACAAACTCACGATTCACAACACAAACACCAATCCACTGAGACTGCTATCTTCCCAAAGTAGCCAAACCAAGAATCAACCAACGATGCTAACAATTACATCTCACCAAGGTGGAATAGTCCGCACACCACAACTATTCACGAGACAACCGTATCTTCTCCCTACGAATGAAACGGCCAATCAGATACTATAACCCAACCTCAACTTACTTCTAGTAGCCATCGACACTTGGTCCCCAAAGAATCCTGTAATCTCACCTTGAAGCCACATCGAACATAGTCACACAACTACCGTCAACTCCGATCATGATACCTAGATCATCCGCTACACTTAAGCTATTAACTCTCAGACCTCATTTGCACATGCATGAACACCATTAAACCTCATACCTCGTATAACACATCCCATATGACTACAGCTCGTCACCAGTCATACACTGAGACACAACGTCAACATTCTCATTGCGCCATGACCTCACTTCATAAGGTTGCGCTCCACCATCCTAACTCCCACTAGGAAAACCACAGCCATGTCACGGCCTCGAACCCACTGTCTAAGCAACTCTTATAAAAAGTGCACGACATCAAACAAAGGAAACCTAGTCCTGAGACCTTTCATCCAAAGTTACTAATAACTTCCACTACCATGGAGATGCCTCCCGCACTTCTGCTTCCCAGGCACGCATCTATCGTAGACAACTTAACCCATGATTTCTCGCCTATCGCCCCAAGTCACTCAAACCACATGGTATATTGCTAAACCTATTACTCCACACTTCATTCCCATGGGCAAACAGCATATCCATCTCTGAACCAAAGGACGAACACAAATAACCTCCAGACATATCACACTCAAGATACACCGTCTCATCACTAAACTGACCACACTATCGAACCCGTCTACGGTCCTTTCAAACCCCATACGCCTGTCACGTTTCCTAAGCATGATCTCCAAATCACGAGAATAACGATCAAACTATAAACTTGCATTCTCGTAGAAATTTCACAGAACTGATACTCGAGAATTTTACCACGTAAATAACTCAATCACTGAATTGGCTTAGGGATTTCTCTCAATGAGAGCTAAAGCTACCGATATTCCATACAAATCAAACTACATCTCCAAAAACATGTACAAATTAATTTCGTACAAATTAATTTAATCGAGATCATGTTGTTTAAAAAATTTGGAATACACCCATCATATGTACATGTACAAGTTTGAACCCATGTTTCCCTTTTAAAAGCTTAGGATTTTAAAATGATGACCATATCATACTATAAACCCTCAAATATCCATCAATGTTCTTTCAAAACCATCATTGTACGTAGAAAATCCACTTTCATCGTAAAATCCAACCTACCGGTTCAACACATGCATCCCAACCTAAATGTATTTATATAGGTATATCTATAGCCCAAGGGATAAGAAACTTGATAAAAAGTCCAATAATGATGAAAAATAATCTTTTTCAAGACATTCGGCCAAAAACAGGCAAAAAACGGTTAGGATAATTTGACATACCTTCACTATTTAAGTCATAACTTTTTGTACAAAAAGAATTTTATTGTGAGAGTCATGTCATTGGAAAGAAGACTTTTGGGGCTTCAATTTGAGTATAAGAATTACCCAATTCGGAGTCCGAATGAAACAAATACACTAATTTAAATAAAATATTTTTAACCAACAAAAAAGACCGCGCGATAGACTGCTTGAGCGGTCTGGCCTACAACAAGAAGCTGAGACCAACCCAAGACCGCCCGATAGACCGCTCGAGTAGTCATTCGAGCTGTCCTGCACCGAAAATTGAATTTTTACAAGATTTTGAAGCCAACTCCCATCCAAACCCCAAAACTCATAAACATTCACAATTATGCTTTCAAATCCCTATCTCCATCCCAAAACATTGAATTTCAAGTATCATAAACCTCTTTTATACAATAAATTCTCAAAATCTAGGTTAACCATTATTCAAAAACTCCAATTTTCTTGAAATCCAACTCAACCCACACATACAACTATCAATTCTTCAATCATGCATGAATTCAACTAGATTTTACTCACATAATCAAAATATCAACCCAAATTAACACAAAACACAAGAGATAATCTAAATCCTACCTCAAATTGCACAAAACTTCAAGATTCTTCCAAATCCTCCCTCCTAGTGTCACGCCCCAGCACTAGGGTCACGTGAAACACCCACGAACAACCGTTTTGGGATAGCACATTCCACCAAAACCAACCGCACAAACGGGTCAACATCTCAACATTTAAAGGAAAATCGTAACATTTATAAAAAAAAAACACTACCGAGGGTTTATTTAGAACAAAAGAAAGCCCGCAAGAACTTTAAAAAAAATCCTCCCTTGAGGCATAAACATTTTATGGAAAGGATAAAACCCACAGAAACGGAGAATAACATCCAACCCAAGGTCTTACTCTCGTAATAAAAAGACATACATGCATTAAATATATATTTGCCTCACGGCTTACAACACATGGTTCCATAATCAAAAACTTGTAAAGCAATACTTGATCCAACAGAAACAAAAAGAAGACTATAGATCGTTCGCCCCTCCGGCTCCTCCAGATCAACTTGTGTGATTATAAGCACCTAAAAAACGTTTTCAATTCCCACATCGTGAGCCAAAGCATAGCAGAAACTAGACAAACGTGTAATAAAAGCAAAGCATGCTAACAGAATAATATGAATGTTACGACGCTCCCGAGCCTAAAAAATGGTTTTACATGATCAAAACGAAATGCGAAAAGATATGAAAATTTTGACTCACACGAGCCTCGAAAATAGTTTTATATAAACCGCACTGGTTCACATGCAATCCATGCAATGCATCTTTACGAGCTTTCATCGAAGGACCATAGCCCCATCTAATGCATTTTTATGGGCTCACCGAAGGACCGCAGCCCGGTCTAATGCATTTTCACGAGCTTTCACCGTAGGACCACAGCCCCTCATTATGCATCGTCAACCAGAACTAACATTTGTTAGGTTTGGTATACTGAAAATCATATTTTAGTATTTAATTTTATTTTTTAATAAAATTATTTTTTTATTTTATGATAATTTTTATGAGCAATGTATGCATATGATTTTGTTGTTATGCATGGATGTCCAATATTCTGTATAGTATTTAATATTGTGTGTAGAGTACGTCTTATACACAGAAGATCAGATTTTAGGTTCTTGCAGAATATAAGTTTTATGTTCACTGTTTAGATAGAAATAGACATACCATCGGTATGACTGTGGCATAGAGTTTTAGTAGGCCTGTCTTAGTTACGGAGAACAAATAATAGCGTCGTCTATTGTTCTGACTCTCTGTGCCAGTATACTTTGTGTGTATTGAACAGGACATTTCAGGTAATTAATTTTATACTAACTATATAAATTAATTTACACCCTAAGGTTATTATGAATAGTGTTTATCCTCTTAATCCTAAAATAATTATTGATTTGCGTATATTTAATATTCGTTGTTTTGATTCATTAGAGGGTGCGATCTTTATATGGGTCTATATTCCCAGTGAGTTGGATAGCAATATTATTTATATGGCGAATATTAATTATTGACAGAATTCACGTCCCGAAAGATTGGGATTGATGATAACACCTTAAGGAAGCTTATAAGTTTTGATCGGACCAAACCCTGTAGGTGGATTTAATTATTAATTATCCGGCGGTCAAATAAGTTAAGCGAAAAGGCTTAAGGAATATTAAGATGCCGATTAAATTAAATTATCAGTAATTAAATTTAATTGGCAGGTATCGACAATCTTAACGTGAGGAGAAATGGTAAGTATTTAATAACAGGAGTTCAATGCTATATGGTCTTGAGATTATGGGTCAGAGTGCAATTATAGTTCTTTAGTGGTGTGAACTGTAATTTAGTATTTTATGAAAATTACAGAAATCACTGCTCGTTTTCCATAATTGTAGATACCGCTCTGAGGTTTGCTTAATTGCAGAAACCGCTGATACGTGTCTGTGTTCCACTGGAAGTCTTACTCATAATTACTCCCCAGGTCCCTGCTGTAGCCCTATATATATGCGGGTAGGCTAAACCAGTTTCATAACTTATCTTCTAAAAGTAAAGCTGTCTTGATTCTGCCGGTACGAGTTCTCGGAGGATTATAGCCTACACTATATCCTTGAATCGCATAAGAAAATATAGTAAAAGATCTGACAGGAGTTTCAACTCGAATTCAAATCGTAGTTAAAGATTCGACCGGTAAAAAAGTATTCTTCTAAATTAAGTTCGGATACACGGGTTTTATTTTGATCGTTCGTCATCAAAAGTTTTATCTGGAGCTCATTTTGGCGATTGCCCATCTAGTTATTTTTTTTTCGTTAATCGTCTGCAAAAACATTGATCTTGGTAGTCTTGCCTCTAACAATTGGTATCAGAGCCATTTTGTTTTTGGTTTTCGGTTATCGGGGTCGAGTAGTTTTAGATTTGTAGCTAACTTTGTTTTGCAGGCGTTCTAATCCCAGTTTTATGATCGTCATTTATTATTCATGTTTAATTGAATGGTTCGTGAACCGTGATTATTTTTTTAATCACGAGGGTTGACCGTGACAGATCGAATATGAGCTTTGAAACATAGGATCGATGTAATAGCTAGTTTTATGCTTTTAAATATCTGTTTAGATTATTTAAGAACCGGTTGAACATGTCCAAGAACACGAAAACCGGAGGCGGCACCAGCGGTGGTTCGGGTATTAACGGGCCACAGATTGCGGTATGTTTTTAATGGTTTTGAATGGTTTTTTGCAGTGAGTTTTTCTGTAGTATTTATGTATAAAAAATAACATAAAAAATAAGTCAAAAACAGCAAGAAAAAATCAGTAAAATAGCTCGGTTTTTGGCGGCTTTACCGGCGGCGGTTCGGCGACAGTTTTTATGATTTTTGCCGCTATTTTTCGGACTATTTTTGAAAAGTTTTCTATACATAAAATAGCAGTAAAATATACCTCAAAATACTGTAAAAAAACCAAAAAAAATTGGGCCAAACAGTGCATTAAAAAATAAAAAAATAGCAATAATTTTTTCTTGCGGTGATGGCACTACAGCAGTAGCTTCCAGGCAGTTTTTTGATAGTGTTTTGGGCTTTTTTTGAGCATATTTTTTGGAAAAAAGATTTTAATTTTCAAGAGCTTTCCAACGATATAAAATATGTCGAAAATAGAATTCGAATGAGGTCGAAACGGCCTCGGAAAGTTGGTGGTTAAAGGCGACGGCGCTGGGTGCGGCGGCAGCAGCTTTGGACAATGTTTTCGATAGTTTTTCAGGCTATTTCTAAGCAGTTTTTTATTGGACAACATTACTTTTCAAGAGCTTTCTTTTGATAAAAGTACGTAAAAAATTGAGTTCAGGGAGAGGTGAAAAAAGCCCCGGGAAGTTGGCTGCGCAGTGCTGTTGCGGACAGCAGCATTTTTTGAGGTTCGGGCCATTTTTCCTACCATTTTTTGAGCAATTTTCCAGCATATTTTTTGACAAAAAAACCCCATATTTCGAGAGATTTTCAACGATATAAAGCTCGTCGAAAACGGAGCTAAAATGAGGCGGCATGAGTCGCCTGAAGGCAACGGCAAGGCGGCACCGGCGGTGGCTGGTGATGGTCCGGCATTTTCTCTCTCCCGGGATTGCTTTGTGTTGATTTTTTTATGAATGGAGACTGATATAATATATCAGTATATATCATATAGTATCAAGAAAGCCTGATACAATCAGGACATTGAATCAGAGACGAATAGGGATTGAAATAGCTGATTCTCTTAGGAAAACTGAAACACCTCAGTGTTTCACTTAGATAATAAAATCGGGATATATGCATACTATATTTATATATATATGAACTACGTGGATGATTGCATATCTGTTTTATTTATCCTATTAATTTAATTAATTCAAAAATTCGATTTTAATTAAAATATTTTGTAATGAAAAATAAAATTAAGTTTTTTTAATTA
>JAUMHN010046077.1:0-28103 GCA_032360265.1 Heliamphora ciliata | reverse complement strand
CAGTTTGGTGCAATTGATGTTAAAAATTAAATCTCAAGGGAGGTTAGTATAATTTCAAAGAACACATGGGAGGTCACTGTAATAAGCTTAAACCTTAGGGGAGGTAAGTGTAATTATCTCAAGAAAAAAAATAAAAGCTCGCTGAGTTGAAAACTGAAAAGGCAACTCAAGCAAAAGTTAGAGCAGCCCACAAGGTCAAAAATTTAAAAGGACGATCTTGACAAAAGTTAGGGCATTACAAAAGGAAGGTGTCAATACCCGAGTGAAAACCAAGCCCGAATTACGTTATGGCCTGATTCCATCTTTTTAGAATACGTAGGCAGCTTCTTTTAAAGAAGTCCGGCCACATTCTTTGCTTTAACCATCTTGAATCTGAGTAAGACCAATGCAAATTAATTTCTAAATTTTGATAATAAAGTCATTTAATTGGTTTTCTTTTTAAAAAAACAATTAGATAAATTTGAACCATCTTAAACACAAAGCGGGAAGTTTTCATTACTTTGATCAGAGTTACAAAGTTTTTGAAATAAAAGGAAGGGCAAGCAAGTCCCAAACTCTACAAAAAAGAAAAAGAAAAGAGAAAGCTATGAAATTTTCAAAACAAAGTAGAAATCCTCAAGTCTTTCTCCTCTTTGTTGCTTATTTCCCTTCTTCTTTATCCTTCTTCTCCCTATTCTACATCAGCCATGCCTTGTACTCAGCAGAAAGCTCGACACACAGCAGTTCCTGCATTTCCATCTGCGAATGAGACAGCCAGGCATCTTGATATAGTGCTAGAAATGAAGTCCGCAGTACAGAAGAAAATAAATGGCCTCGAATACTGGGAAAGATGATCTGACTGCGATCGAACTGTTGCATAATCCTATGTGGATAATGGAAAGTAGTCTGACACAGACCAACTAGCAGAATACCAGGGTGGTCCATGCTAATTAGAGTCATGTCAGGGATCCGCCACCAAGGGCACTGCCAGGTGATATCTGGGCCAGTCAGGGATAAGAGGTACTGTCGCCAGGTTGCCTCGGTGCTGCATATTTGATAGTAGGGGTGGTAAAGGAAAGCTGAGGCACTGTTCCCATCAGTGGGTGGTTTTTGTACAAGATTTACCTTCTCCATCAGCCAAATCTGCAACAAAAGTTAGAACAGTAAGGGAAAAGCCTTGTAATATTACAAAAGTTTGATAAAGGTTTGGGCTTACCTGAAGAAGTAAAGGGCTGCCAGCCAAAGTAGTGGTCTCACCACGATGAACTGAATCTACGCCGAGTAGTGTCTCAGCCAAGACAAGTGGTACAAAGTCCTTTTCCATCCACATTGACCAGTAATGTCAACTAGTGCATAGCTAACTCGCCCATCAGATGGAACAAGAAGATACTGGGCAAGAAGGTAGGAACAAAGTGCGTAGCGTCGCCGCAGCTAAAAATCGAGGTCACTAAGGTCACCGGTAAGACGAAATCTGTCAATGATCCAGGGTATGCCAAGACAGTCATCCTGTGTCAGAAGAGAAGCTTCCATCCTAGACAGGCCACAGAATTATATCACTTGCTGACGGGTTGAAAGGAAGAAAGTGGGAACTACAACAGAACTTCACGGAGTCAAGTCTAAAATAGCAGCAAACTCTTCCACAGTGGGGCATAGCTCTTCAAGGCCAAATCAAAAGACGTGGGACTGGGGATCCCATAGTTGGGCAACAGCTTTCAGTAACGGTTCATCAGTCTTTATGGCCACGAGAGAAAATAAGGAGTTGATACCAAATGAGACAAAGTTCAAACGCTCAATATGGGAGAAAGCCTCAACCCATGAAGAAAGGGGATCAGCCATCTGAGTGAGAATAGCAGAAAATGGGGCCTCCGGGGGTATATTTATAAAATAGAAAAAGGTTGAAGATCGAAAAAGTAGAAAAAAAATGTACAGTCAATGTGGCAACCGCCACCTTGGAGTGAGCGACTGCCAACTTGAAAGGGAACCGTACAGTGTCATCAGTCGTTTGACCAGGCGACCGCCATGTTAGATAGTGGCGACCACCAGGTTTTGAACATGGCAGGCATGTATCAGTTTGCAATTTTTGGGGTTTGTGTAAGTTGTGAACCTTGTATTGTGCATCCATGACAATTCAACTAGTAAATGAAAGAGAATCACAAAGCGGATGAACATCAAGCAATAAATGACAAGAAGGCCCAAAATGCATCAGAAAAAGTTAAAATGTAACATAAAGTAAACAGGGGCACGTAGGCCCAAAAAAGTATCAGGCTAAGGCACGCAGACCCATGAAAACCAAAATGTACCTAAAATAAAAGGTGCAGGGGGGCTCTCTCTCTCACTCTCGCCTCGAGAGGACACGGTAGGAAGAAGGACCGGCCTCCTCCGAGCCGTCATCCTCGAAGAGTCTGTCAAAATCATCACTGTCATTGCTGCCAGAGGAGGAGGAAATGACTCTGGATTAGCTCCGAGTAGATGAAATAGATCCTCGAGGACGTGCTCGAGAAGTGGCACAAGACCCACGACCACGTGCTAAAGATGGAGCTGGGGCATGAGCAAAAGGCTGAACAGGAGCTGGTGGGGGTACTGCGCCAGTGGAAGCTACTGGTGCCTGAAAAAGAGAAGCAAGAATAAGAATAAAGTACAAAATATAATGACAAGATGCAGGAAGAGATACTCACTGGCAAATGAATGAATGGAACTCTAACCGCACGCAAAGCCGCCTCCTGCTTGCGAATCAAAGTTCGCATACCACTCACCACCAACATGAGGTGATCCAGCCAAGTTTGATCCACCTGTCAACAAATAATACAAAACTAAGTAGTCTACATGAGAAGAAAGATAAAAAGGAGATAGTGAGAAGAAATTCGAACCTGAGCATACTCTGGTCAGAACTCCAGGGCTGAAGGAACTGGGATGGGCATATCGAAAGGATACCCAGCAATGAAGGATGATACCATCCAAGGTATCTCGACAGTCCTAGCTCCAGGTCCTTTAACAGCCGCTCCAGCAGCAGCGGTAGTAGCAGCCCCAGCTCCTCCAACAACGGCATCTTTGTCGGTAGCCTCCGGTGCTCGTTCCCTCCTCCTACCACCAGTCGGCAGCCGGGCCAGGTTCTAACAGGCCCAGTAAATGTGCCCGGGCCTAGACGATATAATCCCCCTCCGGTACCAGTAGCTCTACAGCATGCATCCCCACCAGCTCCAAAAGAAGATCTACTCGGCTCAGATGATCAGTCCGGAACATACAGGTTAGAAGGACCACTAGGATCCAGAAGTGATCCAGGCCGAGCGATTGGCGAACCACCCGCTCTCCTAGATAATACTCCCATCCAAATGGACCCCCCAGTAGGATCCGTCTCGAAGCGAGATCCCGGCTACGCATCAGGTCTACGCTAGCCCGATCCTCTACCCCTCTCTAGACGTTCCAGTGAACCTGTAGAGTACAGTGAACAGTGCAGTGTATGATAATAGCCAGTGTATAGTAACTAGTGTGTAAAGCAAAAGAAAATAGAAATAGTATAGTACAGTGAACAGTGTATACAGAGAGTAGTAAAATGATACCTGGTTGGGAGTTAGTCAGTCCAGTAAAACCCAGAACCGATCGATGTCCTTTCCCCCAGCTTTCTTCCCCTTCAGCTCTTGGGACCACCAGGCTGCACAGGGAATGACTGAAGGGTCTGTCGTGGAGTTTACCGGGATGTGAAGCCCGAGGAACTCATAAGTCCACAGCTGCAAAGAAGAAGATGTCAGCCAACCGATAATGGATAATAAAGAACAAAAATGAATGAAAAAGTGCTGAAACTAAATCATACCTCCCATACCCTCCAATATCCCCCTATACTAAGCTTCTAGGGGAACCGAGTCAGGATCCACATGAAGCCGTAGAGTGTAGCCAGAGCAGTGCCTCCCCAGTTATATGAAGCGACCCGATCAAGATGAGCCAGGGCACTTAGGTAGTGTAAATGGACAGTATTCTCTTTGTTCGAAAATAAGGAGGTATCGAACATGTACATCAGAAAGCCCCGAATGACCCACTCGAAGTGGCGGGACTCGGTGCAGTGGAAATGTCTAAACCTCTCGAAGAACTAGGTGTATCAGACCTGATTTCTGTCCATCTGAGTGGGAACAGCTTCGAGAAAATATGTCAGCGCGTCAATAGATCGAGCGATGGTCGGATCAAATGGAATAGGGGCATCGCCAACCCGAATGTCGGTAATGAGAGTAAAGTCAAGAGGCGTCAGTGTGGTCTCGAATGTAGTGAAATGGAAGGTGTTGGTGGTATCCCACCACCACTCGGCCAGGGCCGTCGGCTAGACCCGATCATTGCTCGTCCTACCCAATAGGGGTATGAATCGAGCAAAATTGGAGGCATCAACATAGGCTCGGCTAGGAATAGGGAGGGCATCATACCACTCCAACACCTCCTCGGAGGCAGAACCACCGAAGCCTCTGACATAGTGACAAGCCTGAATGAAGAGGACAAGCAGAAAACATATAAAAAGCAGATCAAGCAGGAAATATGCAGCAGATAACCAAAAGCAATAAAAAAACCCTAGGTTCGTGTGTAAGTGACGATCCTTTGGTTCTTTCAAGCCCTAGAAAACTAGGCACCCTAAGCCCTGGTATGCCAAGCAGATTCTCCTAACCCTTAGTTCGTGTGTAAGTGGCGATCCTTTGATTTTTGCACGTCCTTGTAAAAGACTAGGCACCCTAAGCCCTAGTGCGCCAGGTAAATCCTCCTAACCCTAGGTTCGTGTGTAAGTGACGATCCTTTGATTTTTTCAAGTCCTAGAAAACTAGGCACCTTAAGCCCACATACACCAGGAAAATCTTTCCAATCCTGAGTTCGTGTGTAAGTGACGATTCTTTGATTTTGCACGTCCTAATAAAAGACTAAGATCTCTAAACCCTGGTGCACCAAGAAAATCTCTATCATTTGGTATTACTCAAATTTCTAAAATATATATAATAAAAAAATATAAAAATATATATATAATAAAAATAAAAAAATAAGAAAGATCTTCCCTTTAATATTTGTGTTTTGCCTATTTTCCTCAATTTTCTAGGATTTTTTTAAAAATTCCTAGGATTTTTTAAAAATTTCCAAGATTTTCTTAAAATTCTCCTCTTTTTTAAGATTTTCTTAAATTTTTTTTTCTAATTTTCTAGGATTTTCTAAAAATTTCTAGAATTTTTCGAAAAAGTTTTCTCAATTTTCTAAGATCTTCTAGGATTTTCTAAGAATTTCTAAGAATTTTCTGAAACTTTTCCTCAAATTTCTAGAATTTTGCTTGATTTTCAAAAAACAAAAAAAGATGCCCCTTAATTTTCTAAAAATTTTCTTAATTTTTTAGGATTTTTCAAAATTTTTATTAAATTTCTAGGTTTTTCTAAAAGTTTTTAGAATTTTCTAAAAATTTCTAAAAATTTTCTTCAATTTTTGCTAATTTTTCTAGGACTTTTGAAAAAATTCCTTGATTTTCTTTCTCTTAATTCTCTAAATGTTTCAAAAAAAAATGCCCCATAAGTTTTTACTTCTAGAAAATTATCCCAAGATTTTCTGAAAAAATTGCCTCTAAATTTTGTAAAATTTTTGATAAAAATTATTCCTTTAGTTTTCATACCCCAAAAACAAAAGCAAAAATTTTCCCCCCTTTCAGTTTTTTTATGTTTTTCTAAAAATAAAAAAATTCAAGCCTTTTTTTTCGTTAAAATAATTACCCATTTTATTGTTTGTTCAAAATTCTAGTGTCCCTACTGTTTTAATATCTTTTGCACAAGCACCTAAACTAGATCTAAAATCCCAAAACATCACACATCATCCACATCATCACCAAAATAAATCATCAACAAGTCACATCATCATTTGGGGGATCCTAAGCATGCGTCTATATTTGAGATATATCGTATAACATGTAAGGATAGGGAACCTACCGAAGGTTTCTGGCGAGAAATGTGGTGGTCGGGCTCCCGCAGAAGAACATCGGCAGCAACCGCATCGGTGTGACGCTCGTAACGTCTCATCCCGCGTGAAACTATGCAATGGGGAACTGGAGCATAGATGTGCGGGTCGAAGGGTGCTGGGTGGCCCTCTCCAACGTTAGGATCCAAGAAGTTGGCCATCGCGGCCTCAGCAGCAGCATCTGCAGCCGCTTGTGCCTTGGCAGCTGCTCGTGCCTCCTCCTCAGCTACGTGATGGGAGGCACGCTCCGCCTCAAGAATGAAAGCATCCATCGCAGCAGTGGGCTGCCTGGTGGAATCCCCACTAGCAGGGAAGCTGGTAGTCGTACCCCGAAGAGTCCCCATAGAAGCACTCCCAGTAGCAGAAGGGCTATGTTGTGTCCCTAAATCGTCGTCTCCCTGGCCCTAGCCCACCATGAATAAGAAGGGAATCACGAATAATAAAGTAAACATCTCGTGTCAAGAAGAACAAGGCACAAAAAACTTGAAAATCGTAAAGGCTAAGGAAAAGCATAAAGAGTTGAGAGAGAGTCGAGAGAGAGCAAAAGGATTAGAGAGAGAGAGATATGAGCAAAATAAGCCCACCCAGCATGCATCGCCACCTTCCATTATAGTGACCGCCATGTTGTATGGGTTTTTATCTAGCGACCGCCATGTCATAAGGGTTTAGTCTAGGCGGTCGCCAGCATGTAAACAGTCACGTCATTCGTATCACGGCGACTGCGAACTCCAAAGTTAGCGGCCTTGTGTCAGTTTGCTATCACCAGTTTTAGGGTTTTTGGGGTTTGTTTTAGGATTGTATTGACTACTTTATATGTGTGTGTTATTTACCTTTATGTGCAAAAATAGTTTCAAAAGCTACAAAAATAATAAATAATAAAATAATTTTTCTCATTTTATGTGAGTTTTTTTTCTTTAACCTACGTACTTTTATTCCAGAAATAATTTTTGTTGTAATTTGTTTCAGCCCTCACCTTTTCGATAAATTTAATTTATCTTGCGCCTCGTCTCGAATTTTTAGACCTTAACTCTACCTATTAATTCGTGATTATCTCTCTTCGATAAATTTAATTTTAAGTCGTAATTTGACTTTTAATTATTTCTATCCCGCACCTCGTCCCTAAATTTTAGGTCTTAACTCGACCTATCAATTCGATGTTTTTATCGTCAGTCCTCCTCATGACCCTAAACTAACTCTTTGGTCCTCTTCATGATCCTAAACTAACTTGTCGATCCTCCTCATGACCCTAAACTGACTTACTGATCCTCGCACGATCTTAAAATGACCTATGGTCCTTTCATGACCTAAAACTGATTGATATTTTTCCCAGTCTATGTTATAACCTCAGAACTTTCTTGCATTACACATGTTTGCATTACAATGTACCTGTCATGCATCATGATTAGGCTTATCTTACATTTTGCCCTAAGAACTACGTTTTGGTCTGATCCCTAGCAAGGGGGTACGTAGGCAGCTTGATGGAAATGCGAGTACGACCAACATTATATGCATGCTTGTGTGTTTGTGATCTAAGATTGATGGCTCGGTCAAATGGCGGCTGTTATTGGGTCTTTGATATAAAATGTATCACGCGTTGCTATGCAAGTTATATCAAAGAGGGCAACTGTAGACACCCCAATTTGACCCTGCCTAATCTTAGATGAATCCGATGATAAAAACAGCTGGAATGGTGTCCCAATTCGATCCTTGGGAAGAGATCCAAGCTTGGTATTTGAACCCAGAACCTTCAAACCAATGAAATTATGTCGAACCATCAATAACTTGTTATGCAAGTCATTCCCAATGTGGCGACTGCCATGTTCATTGTGGCGACCATCAATAGAATCTGTTGGAAATAGTCAAAAGTGGTGACCGCCACCTCCAACATGGCGACCGCCAACTCACATTGTGGCGACCGCCAATAGAATCTTGTGGAACCTTTTTCAGATATGGCGACCGACACCTCCAACCTGGCGACCGCCAACTCCAAATGGTCTGACATGTCCCAAAACGTGGCAACCTCTCATTGCTTGAAGGATTCTATAAATACCGTACCCCCGGTACATTTTCAGGACAGAATTTTAGAGAGAGGTTAAGTGATAGAAACTCTGCCAAGTCGCCGAGTAATTTTGAGCCCCGACACCGAAACCCTATCGAAATACCGAGATCCAAACCTCTGACGTCTACATTGCTTGAAGGATTCTATAAATACCGTACCTCGGTACATTTTCAGGACAGAATTTTAGAGAGAGGTTAAGTGATAGAAACTCTTCCAAGTCGCCGAGTAATTTCGAACCCCGACGCCGAAACCCTACCGAAATACCGAGATTCAAACCTCTGACGCCTACATTGATATCCTAGCTTGGAATCACCATCCGAGGATTGGACTATTGAAGCACATTTCCCGATTCGAGAATTCCTTAGCAATCCAGGTATTCCGTTTGAATACCCGATCTTTCTAAGCTCCATTCCCTCTTTTTTTGAAGTGATCGGGTTAGATTCCATTTTAATTTTCATATTCCTTTCATTTACATTGTTAATCTTGTTTGCTTCATGTAATTTAGTTGCTTTCTTTACTTTCTTAGTTGTTAATTTCCTCACATTTCACACTAAACACATTTATCTCTTTCTTTCTTTCATTAATTCATTAAATAGTAGTAATATGTTTCTGACAATTATAACTAATTAATATTGTTAATTGTTATGATAAGGCACTTGCACACATAGATATAGTCGCCAATACTATATTTATATTTGAATATTAAATAGTTATATTTGGTTCTTTTTATTTTTCTAGTATTAGTTTAATTTTATTTACTAGTATATTCCATTTTCTTCTTTTTCTTTTCCTTCTTTTTCTTTTAATGTAGCTTAATTTCCTTGTAAATGTTCCATTTATTTTCCTTTTTCTTCTTATAATGTAGATTTTTCCTTTCAATGTGTCATTTTTTGTTTCTTTTTTTTTTGTAATGTTAATTCAATGTCTCTTTATTTCCTTAACCTTAGTTTAATGTTCTTTTAATAGATTCATTTTCTTTTTCTTTTCTCTTTATTTTAATAATAGTGTAATTTTTTTTTCTAGCATTTTATTTCTTGTAATATAGTTTTATTTTTCTTTTAATGCTCCATTTCTCTTCTTTCTTTTCTCTTTCTTTTTCTATAGTTTTATCTTCTTTTTATAATACTTACCTTATTTTGCTTTTCTTTTATTAAATTCAAAAATTACTAAAAGTCTTTTAATGATTGAAACTCATTTGTTTATTTCATTTCTTTTATTTTTCTTTTCTTTTATTTTGTTTAAAACATAAAATATGAATAGTTAGCTTTTTTAGTAGTTTAACAGCATTTTCTAAACCTTCTTATTTTGGCTTAATTTTTCTTTTGTAAACTTTTTCTTTATTTCTTTTTCTTTCAAATCTTCAAACATTTTCTTATCATAAAAAAAACTTGTTATTAGGTTGCATTATTTTGGTAAACTTTTTAATATAGAAATTTTACATGCTTTTATTTTGGTTATACTTTTGATAGTTTAAGAATATGCATATTTTATATGTTAGTTTAATGTTATGTTTAGAATAGTTTGGTTTATTTTGTAGCAAATCATGTTTAGGTAATTTTAGCATCTTTTAGCATATTTTTGTTCTTTTAGGTAAATCATGATATTCAGTTTGTCTTAAATAATATTACATGCGTGTGTACTCCATGTATTCTTTAATTAAAAATTGCATACCGTATGACTTAGGATTTTATCATTTTTGATTTAGAGTGTTACGTACATATGTTCTGTATTTTACATATTTGATTTTATATGTTCTCTCTTTGCCTCCACTTTCTTTATTTGCATGCATTTGAGAAATCATATTAAAGAATCAATGATGATTAGTAGAGGCCAACCTCATGGTTGGGTGAACGGGGTGCCTAACACCTTTCCCGATTCGTATTTTAGCCCCCGAACCCTCTTTCTCTGGTTAAACGTTTTAAAGATCAGTAGTCGTTTTGTTTTTCTTAGTTTTTCTCAAAAACTAAGTGGCGACTCTATTTTTCAATAAAAAGGGATTTTCAAAATTTAAGTTTTAAGGTGTTAAGATATTTTTCAAACATCTTTGAATTTTCTTATTTTCGAATACATTTTCAAAACCCCAAAATTCCTGGCGCCACAAGGAGCAAAAGACTTCGAGGAGCAGGGAGAGTGGCAGGAGCTAACCGACCCCAATAACGTCACTTGAAGATATAGAATTTTCTCTTTTTGATCTTTTGTTCAGTCTTTCACAGGACATATTGTAACTTTGTTGAGTTTTCTAGATGACTGTAATCATTAAGTATTTTGAACAAATTCTGAACCGTTAATGATGTAGTAATTATCATATGTAATTATGAATGTTCATCTAGAATATCTCCTTTATTTATAGTTACGTATGTCCCGACGTGCCCGGAGGATGGGGCGTCACAGCTGGTATCAGAGCTTAGGTTTAGTGAACCTTCAGGACTTGGAAAATGGGAGATTGCAAGTTATGTAGTGTAGAAACTCTGTAGAATGTTTGTACTAATAATTTATCACATATAATTTTAACAACTTAAAATCTTTACCTTAGGGTTTTCTCTATCTTTTCTTTCTTAGGATGGCGTCTGACGCAGAGCCAGTTGGGAAACCATGGGTAGCACCGAAACCTGAAGACTCAAATCCTGAAGAAGATCCGAAAGAGGACCAGGAGGAGATACTCTTGAAGGAGCAAGAACCTATCGACGTCGTTCCTTTAGCGTGGGTTTTTCCAGAAGAATGGAAGGCCAATCCAGAAAACAAAGGTGATGAGATGGAGGCAGACGTAGAACGAAACGAGGAAGATTTCGATGCCGATGCTGATGACGATGACGGCGAGGATGACAACGAAGAAGAAGAAGTAGCGATCGATTTCTCATACGATCAGTTTGAGGCACTTCCGCCCGAGTTCAATGAAGATGAGGTTATGGATACAACCATCTACTATAGCTGCCTGGAGTTTCAGGGTTTCTATGTAGGGGATTGGGTGTATGACAGAATCTGCCTGGAACACATGTATATGTGGAGGAAACTAGAAGCTTTTCTGCGATACACAGGACCCTTACACGTGATCGAGAAATGCAGCCGAAAACTCTACCACTTAGACTTTCCTCCTAGATTCAAGACGCGACTGGGGGACGTGTTGACTATAGGATGGATGCAGCATCAGAGGCCAACAGACGAGAGAGGAATTATTGACCTGTGTGACCCGGTCATCAACTTTGATGACCCCAAGACGTACCGAGAGACTTCGATCGCCATAACCAATAGAGTACAAATGGAGTTGAATAACGTCTGGCATGTCGAGGTGCAGTGGCACTGCTATAACATCACCGAGGCGGCCTCAGAACGCGAATCAATTGTCTACCACTTTTATCCACAATTGTTCGTTTAGATATTAACACGATAACCTTGTACTTTTTCTTTTAACTAGAAGATTATATGTGTACAGTGTGAACTTTTGAACAACTTGTATTGACTATGAGTTGAAATGAAATGCAAATCTTTGATGCCGAAATCATTATAAGTAGTTCTATAATTGTCAACCTAACTCTACAAGATCCCGAAACATAATAAATAATTAAGAACTAGAATAACTCCTAGAATCATAACACCTTTTTTCTTTTATTCTAGAATGCAAGGTAGAAGACCTAACCACCGACAAGAAAATGAACCTACAGACGATGAGGTACCGGGACTAACTCAGGTGTACGAGAATTGGCCACTAGCATCAACCGCCCACATGTACGTGACCGAGCCTTGTTTTTGTCAGAACTACGAAGACATCGAGCCTCGACGTTTCGAGGGAGAGTAGAGCCAAGAGAGGCAGAGGAATGGTTGAGAGCAGTCAAGAAATTATTCAACTCGATGGGAGTCCAAGATGAGGCCAATCGAGTGGCTTTAGCTGCCTATTTGCTGGAAGGAGAAGCCGATCATTGGGGGACTATGGTCACCAACACTCAAGAAGTAGCGACTCTGACGTGGGGGCAGTTCGAAAATCTATTTTTGGAGAAATACTTCCCAGCCCCTTTTCGTTAAGGGCAGATTCGAGAGTTTTTGGAACTTAAGCAAGGAACAATGACCGTAACGCAATATGTAAACTGTTTGGGGAATTAAGCCGTTTTGCCACAACTATCGTACCAGATGAAGACTCTAAGGCACGAAAGATCGAATGGGGTTTGGAGCCATCTATCCGAGCTAGGGTGATCTTCTTACAGCTTTCCACCTATACCCAGGTAGTGCGCGTGGCCTTATTAGCCGAGACAGATAAAGCAAACTCCAGGAAGACATGGAACCAGAAGAAAGGAAGTACCAGCTCTGGAGGACTGATGAGGAGCAACCAGATGTTTATCTTTAAGAAGTCGTACCACCGACAGTACAAACAAGGACAACCAAAGGACCCTCCTGCGACATCCATGGTATGCTTTGAGTGCAACCGACCAAGGCATAAGAGGTATGAGTGCCCACGCCTCACACAAAGGAGTCCGAGCAATCAACCTCAGTAGTTGAAGCAACCTCAGACCCAGCAGCCTAGGTTCCCACAACAAGTCCAAGTCACTAGGCCAACTATTCAGGCGCAAAATTGAAGAGGAAGACCACCACTCAACAAGAATCAGAGACCACAAGCAGGCTTGGGCAACGGACTAAAGACTGGAAATCCCAAGAATAATAATAGGAATCGACCAATGGGGGGCTACATCTTTGGGCTACAGGAAGAAGAAATGGAGAACACCCAAGTCATACAAGGTATGTTCGTATTATACAATACCTTAGTGAAAGTACTGTTTGATTCTGGAGCATCCCATTCTTTTATATCCCTCAACTGTATGAAGTCCCTACTCTAGAACTCGATGCATTGGAACAAACCCTAAGTGTCGTCACACCCTCAGGAAATTAAACCTGAGTTGACTCTATCTGTAAAGCTTGTATGTTACGAATAACCAATACCCTTATAACTTGTAACCTACGAGTCATGGATTTCAATGGCTATGACATGATTCTTGGAATGGACTGGTTATTGGGACATCGTGCTATCATCGACTGTCGATGAAAGAAGATATGGGCACAAGCGAAAGATGGCACTACTGTGCGAATTCAAGAGAACGACGCAAGATCTTGACCACGAGTAATGCAAAGGACTGTATATCGAGTAACTTTGTAGGGAGATTGACATGTCTACTTGCTAATACAAACGTCTCGTCAACCCCTGAGTTACCCCGAGTAGTGTGCGAATACAAAGATGTATTCCCAGAAGAACTACCTAGACTACCTGCGTCGTGAGATTGAGTTCACGATAGAACTTTAGCTTGGAATAGCACCGATTTCAATTGCAGCCCACCATATGGCACCCGCCGAGCTAAAAGAGTTAAAGAGCCAGCTCCAGGAACTGTTTAACAAAGGTTTTATTCACCCTAGTATATCATCATGGGGAGCGCCAGCGGTATTCGCCAAGAAAAAGGATGGAACCTTGGGTCTCTATATCGACTACCATCTGCTGATCAAGGTAACAATCAAGAATCGATACCCCTTGCCCCGTATCGATGATCTCTTCGACCAGTTGCGAGGATCGGCTTGTTTCTCAAATATTGACCTTTACTCCAGATATCACCAGCTTCGAGTTAAGGAGGAGGATATACCGAAGATAGCCTTTAGAATCTCATACGGACATTATGAATTCGTAGTCATGCCCTTTGGTTTAACCAATGCCCCAGGAGTTTTCATGAGTTTGATGAATAAACTTTTTCAGCTCTATGTCGACCAATTTGCAGTGGTTTTCATATACGACATTCTAGTATATTCCCAATCAAAGGAAGAACATGAATAGCATATGAGAATTGTCTTGTAGAAGTTAAGAGATTCGCAACTCTTTGCTAAGACATGCAAGTGTGAATTCTGGTTAAGCGAAGTGAAATTTCTGGGACACGTAGTGTCTAAGGAAGGAATAGCTGTAGACCCTGCCAAGGTAGAAGCTATTTTGGAGTGGAAACCACCTCAAAATATTTTTGAAGTTCGTAGTTTCCTTGGATTAGTAGGATACTACCGAAGATTTATCCAGGATTTCTCGAAATTGGCATGCCTAATGACCAGATTAAGGCAGAAAGGGGTGAAGTTTGAGTGGAGTGATAAGTGTGAAACGGCTTTTCAAGAGCTCAAGAGAAGATTAACCAGTGCCCCGATCCTGATCATACCTGAACGCGAGGTTGGGTATACGGTGTATTTTGATGCATCGAAAGATGGCTTAGGATGTGTACTAATGCAGAGCGGAAGGGTAGTGGCTTAGGGGTCAAGATAATTGAAACCTCATGAGCAGAATTACCCTACCCACGACCTAGAACTTGCAGCAGTGGTATTTGCATTAAAGTTTTGGAGGCATTATCTATATGTAGAGCTGTTCAAGCTTTTTACCGATCACAAAAGTTTAAAATATCTGTTCACCCAAAAAGAACTTAATATGAGACAATGCCATTGGATAGAGTATTTAGAGGACTACCGGTTTACATTAGCCTATCACCCAGGCAAGGCTAACGTGGTGGCCAACGTCTTTAGCCAGAAAATGAAAAGCACAATGGCTTGTATGGCTTTAAGAGAATGGAACATGATGGGAACCCTCAATGAATTTTGACTCAAACCATTAGAATCGAAGAATGGAAGCTATTTTTATCTAACCGTGGTGACAACAAATCTCCGTCGGTAGATCGGGGAAGCCCAAAAGTATGACTAGGAATTCGAATTTATTCAAAGGCATCTGATTGCGGAGGAACCAAAGCCAGGATGGGTAGTCAACAAACATGGGCAGTTGACATACCAAGGATGACTTTCGTCCCAAATGTTGACAATCTGAAAGAGACATCCTAAATGAGCACCACCAGTCACTTTTTACTATCCACCCCTGAGAGATAAAGATGTATCATGACCTGAAGAGGCACTATTGGTGGGATGGCATGAAGAAGGATATGACAAGTTTTGTGGTCAAATGCCTTACCTGTCAGCAAGTGAAAGCCGAGCACCAAAGACTAGGAGGAATCCTCTAACCCTTGGAGATACCTCAGTGGAAGTGGGACCACGTTACCATGGACTTTGTCTCCGGACTACCGAGATCACCAGCAAGACATGACTCTATCTGGGTAATCGTAGACCGTCTCACCAACTCAGCACATTTCCCACCAGTTCGATCTTTCGAGAAGCTAAAAACCTTAAGCCAAAAGTACATTCACGAAATTGTACGTCTTCATAGAATTCCACTGTCTATCGTGTCAGATCGAGATCCACATTTTTAACCTCACGATTCTAGTAAAATCTACAAACTGTCTTAGGGACGGAACTTTGCTTCAGCACCGCCTTTCACCCGCAGACTGATAGGCAATCTAAATGTACAATTTAGACACTAGAAGACATGCTTTAAGCCTGCATCATGGACTTCAGAGGACATTGGAAGAAACACTTACCATTGGTAGAGTTTGCTTATAATAACAGCTATCAATCCAGCATTGGCATACCGCCATATGAAGCTTTCTACGGAAGACCATGCCATTCGTCAATTTTTTGGACTGAAGTAGGAGAAGCACACTTCTTGGACCAGACCTAGTATAAGAGACTACCGACAAGATCCGACTCATTCGGAAAAGGATAGCCACCACACAGAGCCGACAAAAGAGCTATGCAATTCAACGATGAAGGTCGTTACGATTTGAAGTTGGAGATCATGTATTCCTGAAGATTCAACCACGAAGAGAGGTGTTACGCTTTGGCCAAAAAGGGAAGCTAGCCCTAAGATACATCGAGCCATTCAAGGTTCTAGCCAAGATTGGGGAAGTGGCATATCGTTTGGCTTAACCACCGTAACTAGCCAACGTTATAACGTTTTCCATGTTCCGATGCTGAGGAAGTGTGAACTTGACCTTATCCACATTCTGGACTGGAAGGAACTCCATGTTAATGAATATATCACATTCGAAGAACAACCGATAAGGATTATTGATCAACGAGACAAGATTCTTAGAGGCTAAATCATACCGCTCGTTTGAGTCCTTTGAAAGCACAACGGGATTGAAGAATCCACATGGGAGCGGGAAAAAGTTATGAGGACAAGTCATCCCCAGTTGTTCGCAGATTGAGGTACGATATGAAATTTTGAGGACAAAATTTGTTTTAGGGGGGTAAATTGTAACAACCTGGCTCAAAACCTAATATTAACGATGGATAGATAATGAAAACTTAGGTCGCTACATGAACAAGAAAAAACCATAATTAACCCAAAACCCTAAATTTGACCCGAAAATCCTAAGAAAGACCAAATACTCAGAGGCAAAGCCTTAACACTCATAAAAGTCTTGAAACAACTTAAATTAAGTAAATATTATAAAATATAAAATTAAAAATTAAAATTTCTCATAATTAAAGTAAAATAACCATTTTGACCCTAGTACAGCCAAAAAGTCCTAAAAATTTAAAATTTGACACATGAATGCCCAAAATTAGATATTTACACACAATTAGTTAATAAAAGACAAAATAACAACAAAAATAACTAAATTATCCTTGCATGACCGGCCACCTAGGAAAATGTGCCCAAAAAGTTACGTTTTGCCTTTTTAAGTTTAAAAATAAGAAAAATATGTATAAATTAAGCATTATTTTGACCTAATACTTTTTATGCAAGTAATACATATAATAATATAATAAAATAGGTCAAAGAAAGCAAACAAATAATTATTTAAAATCTCTACATAATAAATAAGTCAAAAAGTCAATTATAGTCAAACTACCTTAATTTTTCTTAAAAGCCTACACCTATTTAATTAATTGCTATCAAAATTATTATAAATCATGAAAAGACTAAATTAACTATAAACACATCAATATAATAAATTTTAGTTGGTTTAGATACCAAAAAGATATATAAAATTAATATTTTATGCATTTTCTTTCACAAAATGGCACCAAAATACAATTTAAACCCTAAAATAATGCAAAATCAGACCTTGAGCCTCCCAAACTTGCCATGGCCGAACCCCACCTGCCCAAATCTGGTCTTTCAATGTCTCAAATAAACACCACCTTCCATGCAACCAATAGAAATTTAGAAAAATTTAAATTAAAACTACATCTAATAATTATTCTCCATTATAATTTTTGTTATAAAAACACACCCAAACACTCTTCTCCTCTATGTATATTCAGCTGAGAGAGTGTGAGAGAGAGATCACAAAGTATTCTAAGTGTTTTCAAAGAAGAAGGAAAGAAGAAGAAAGAAGGAAGGAAGAAGAAGGAAGGAAGATTCATGGGAGGAGCTATAAAGCTAAATCCTACTCTTCTTCAACCATTTGAGCATCAAATAAGGTAAGTAAATTTTCTAAAACCTTTTGATATTCTCCCATAAGATATCCCTCAATCCATCTCTATAATCAACCCTAAAGATAATAAACAAAGACTAACTCAAAAAGGCATCATAGGTATGGATAGTGGACTGTTTGTGTATAATCAAGCTTTGTATGTGCTTGCATGTGTATATTTTTGAGTTTTATGGCTTGCGTATGTTCTGGAGTTTTGATTTGTATGAATATATGACATGCATGCAAAGAAAATATATAAAAAATAAACACAACATGAGCTAAGCAATCAAAACCCTAGATAACCTAATTTTTCGGGCTTACCAACATTTTGTCACAAACTTTAAAATATCATAACTAATTGTAGAAAAATGATCCTAAAGTGATTTTTATGTCAAGACCTATCTTTCTAAGTTCTCTTTCATACAAAATTGGTTTGAAGTGATTTCGTTGAGTAGAACTCCATATATACCATTTTTTCCAAAGAGTGTCAGATTTTGACCGCTCTGAGTTGCGGACCTAAACACCCTAAGTTAGAGTGAGAACCGAGCTTGGATCAAAACATAAAACTTGTAGAGGGCCTGTTTAACTTACTGTCCACCCAAAATGAACTAAAACGATGAAGTCTTGATAGGTCAAAATACTTCCCAAAGTCACTATTGAAATTCAGTGACTAACAGAGCTCTCTATCACACATTTTTGTGAGATCAAAAACCTAAGTTTTTGGTAGCTAAATCCAAAACTGGTAAACATGAAAAATGTAGCTAACATATTAAACTAACTACTGAGTAAACATTGGCCCAAAATACCCTAGGATGGCATCCCAAAGGTTTTGAGCATTCTCTGTTAAAAACCTACTCTGTAGACTCTTTTTAGGCTGACTGAACCATTTTTATAAATTGTCCAAAATCACTAACTTGTTTCAAACAACTTGTCCTAGCATAAAACATGAAATTTGTAGGGAACACCTTCAACTTAAACCTCACCAACAATTAGACCTATAGCCCTTGAATTGTTGCCCCAAAATCATGGCCAACAGAGGCCCAATTTTTGTGTTTTTCTCTGTAAAATGCTGAACGATTTTCACTTAAGTAAAATAAATGACCCCTTTGCCCTAGGATCTGACCTTAGTGTTAAACATAACAATTGTAAAAAATATTTCTATCTAATTGGTGTTCAAAATTTAGAAATTAAATCCATGTCTAAGTACTTCAAAACACTGTCGCAACTTTAAAACTAGCCATTAAACATTTACCTAAAATTGGCTAGGTGTACGAATGGCGTGTTACTTTGTGAAATTTGAATATATGAACTTTATATGAACTTCATGAATAATTGGTGTATGAAAATAATAATTTTGATGAAATGAACCTTTGCCGATAGTTCGATTCTATGTCACATAAATTATAGATTATGCTTCGCATGCTTGTATTATATGCTTTAGTGAGTTGTACCATGTGTTATACCACGTTTATATGCCATGCTATAATTAATTGTACACGAGAAGCATATAGCACATCATGAGCATTCTTATGTTGCATCTTGAGTTATCGAAGTCCCTTTCATACCTATCATTGTTGGTTGGATTATATAGAAATTGTTCTTTATGTGGCTTTGGATCTAGGGCGTCCCTGGTTTCTATATTTGAAAATAAAATGGGAGATTATTTATTTTAAAAAGGGGGATTAGGCACCATAGGTTCGTCACTGACTTTAATTAGACTTTGGGTTGACACCTAACGAATATCCTGGTCCTTAAGATGGGATTGGTTGGCCTGGAATAAGGAAGGGTAAATTTTGGATAAAGGCCAGTCCCTACGTCATTGCCATTGCGTAAAACGGCTAAGGCATGTAACCAAGGTGAGGGTTTACCTTCGCAACGAGGCAAGGATGGGTTCGGTGATCAATATACCGTTAAGTTCCCAGCATAGAATTCATGACATTATTCTGGTAGTACGTTGGGTTGAGCAACTGTATTATATTCATCTACATCACGCACTCTCACAATTGTTCTTATATGTGCTTGCCCTGTTGGAAGTGATAAATTGTCTGTCTCTCTGCCCTTAAATTGGTATTGGGTATTATATGATATGTATTGTAGTATATTTTATTGTGAGTTTGTTAGACGATTTAGAAAATTTGCTTTTGGACTCCGGCTCATGGCATTTGTGCCACAGGTGAAGAAGAATAACAGTTTGAAGAAGGAGTGTTCGTAGGAGCAGAAGACTTCGAGGAGCAAGAAGAGTGGAAGGAGCTAGCCGACCCCAACAACGTCACTTAAAGACAAAGAATTTCCTCTTTTTGATCTTTTGTTCAGTCTTCCACAGGACATATTGTAACTTTATTGATTGTTCTAGATGACTGTAATAATTAAGTATTTTGAACAAATTCTGATCCGTTAATGATGTAGTAATTATCATATGTAATTATGAATGCTCGGGTAGAATATCTTCCTTATTTATAGTTACATGTGTCCTGACGTGCCCGGATGACAGAGCGTCACAATTTAGGTATAATTTTCCAAATTCAGATCCAATAAGTTCAAAATATGGAATGAAAATGAAACTCAAGAACCTAACCACTATTCATCTGCACGGCTTAGATTTGAGTTTGTTCTTGACATGCAATAAGTATAACGCATAAAAACAAGAACTTCAGCAAGCATGCATGTAAGAAAGAGCATGGATATCAAATTAATCTAGTATATACAAGTCACATTTAGAAGATATAACCCAAAATAGTCCCAAATCAACCCATTTTTCTTGAATTATTTGATTTGTGTTCTTATTTTAGTTTTAAAAGATGATGAAGATGGATTTAGATTGAATTGAGAAGAGAGGATTTAAAGAGTATTCTTACCTTTTCCAAGTTTAATTTCAAGAATGGAATTCAAGGATTTGGAATTGTTGAATCTCTCTCTCTCTCCTCTTCTTCTTCTTCTTCTTCTTCTTAGCTAAAATTCTTCTTCTTCTCCAATACTTAGCTAAAATTCTCATAATTTGGAGGCTTGTGGGGTGGGTGGTTCGGCCATAGTGGTGGGAGAGTAGTTAATTTCAAAGAAAATAGCAAGTGGAAGAGGTAATGATTGGGGGTGTAAAGTGTAAGAGCTTGGGCCTCTCCCATTGGTTACACGAGAGATGATGTGATGGGGGTTTTAGGCTCTAAAAATTCAAATTTTGCTTCTTTAATTATTTATATGACATTATTAAGAAAAAATGTCTAAAAATTGATTTAATGTAGATTTTTGGTTACGTTTTCTATGAAATTAAATTAATTTATTAGTTTTATGTTTAGTACATTATTTTTAAAATTATTATGACATTATTTAATTATTTATGTGTTGAGGCATAAGTTTAATTATGTTTTTTTGTAATGATGTGTCAAATTGATTTTTTATTGAAATTTGGCATAATAGGTTTTTGTTGATTTATTTTAATTTACAAGGTTGTATATTCTAGATTTGAAATATATGTATATGTATTTATTATTTGATTTACTTTGCCATTTAATGATTGTGTTGAAGGGACATGGATGTCTTTTAGCACTCTAGAGTTTTATATATATCTATATTCACATGATGATAAAAAAATCTAGGTCTCCCTACTTCCTTGTTGATTTTCAGCCAAGGGGCCTTTTGTTTTGTTTTATTTTATTTTATTTTTTGTTTATTTCTTGATTTTTGTCATAAGTTGAGGTCAAAATTTCTCATGGGTTCAATTTTGGTATTTTACGGACGTAATTGTGATGTTCATGTTTTATGAATTTTTAGATTTAAGATTTTCTAAATTAGGGTAATATTAACAGATTCTTGGGTTAAGGTTATTTTCCTCATTAGGGTTTTAGCTTCAAAATTTCGTTTTACGATTTTGGTCCTATTAGGGTTCGTAACTATAATTGACATATTGCAGCATCTACCGACTCATCTCTAGTGATTTTGTGACCTAAAATCGAATCCTTGCAATTTAGAAGTCATTTAGACTAACAGTACAGTCAAATCTTCTAATGCATAACTCCAAACATGGCATATATGAGCAATGTTAGATGACGTTGAGACTACCCAGTAATTACTTGGTTATACTTTGATAATGAATAGTTCTACATGCACTCACATATAGAATATATGTATCATGTTGATTCCACACATTATGCTAGGGGTGTGTACGAATGCTTTGATGGGAGCACGTGGGGGATGCACTGGATATCTATTATTTTTCAGAAAAATGTTCTTTTCTTTTCAAAATAAAGAGTTCAAGATATCCGAGCATCTTTTTTGAAAAAAAAAATAGAATCGCCACTTGATTTTTGATAAAAACCAAGGAAAACAAAAGAAGGTTGCGGGTCTTTTAAAAATGTAACCAGAGAGAAGAGGGTCCGGGGGCTAAGGTACAAAAAGAGAAGGTGTCATGAACCCTCTTCGTCCAACCATATGGTTGGCTTTTACTTTGTCAATGTTGGTTCTTGTTATAAACTTTTTAAAGGTAACATATACAGAATATGAGGTTAAAGAGAGTTTAAACAAAAGCAAATAATAAAACAAAGATCTTACTACAATCCTAGGGTCATGCAACTTTGTTGTTATTTCTAAATATGCCACACGTAATGTTTGAGTAAAGTAAAGCGAAAAATATGTAAATAAGCGGTAAACGATTAAGTAAGATTCTAAGGGTCATGCAATAATGTTTCTGTCCCTATCATGTTATAAACAGGCTGTACGGAACAAGTGAAAGAGACTTAAACACCATATTTAAGCTACTAGTCATGCACAAAACTCACGGCCTTAGGATCAAATGTTGCACCCGTGACAAAAATAGTCACAAAACAGACGGCCGTGACTAAAATAGGATTACCATGAAGAACAGAATGAAAATATCTCCCGAACGTAACAAATAAATGTCGCGGCCATAGTTTTTGGGAGGCACAAAAAGGGTATATGCATTGCATGTGGCATGAAACAGGTTCAGATGAATAGGATATGCAGGATAGAGACCATAACCTATTGGTTTTAGGCTAGATCTACCATCCTTCATCCTCTATGCAAGTAATAATTCTAAACAGTACAGGATATCAAAAATGAATACCAAAGAACTTAAAACACATGTATATGCTACTGATCTCTTAGAAACTGTACGGCCGTAACAAAGGGAGATGACGACCGTGAGAAACATGAGGGAATATAAGGCAGCCGTAACATTAACAGATCCTCAGAACATATAGATATGAAGGTATGTAGAATAAAGACCATAACCCATTTGGTTTAGACCCGATCTACCATCCATTACCCAACATAAAAATAGACAGAGGTACAAAGAGACAAAATATTAAACAAAACAACAAAAAATGTACAAACTTGAAAAAAAGCATATAACAGAGAGAGGTTTGACAAGGGTTTTAGCACTTCTGGCCCTAAAATAATGTCACAACCGTAATAAAAAAAAGTTACGATCATCCATATAAAAAGGCCTAAATGTACCGGCGTATATCCAAATATAACAGTCGTCACTGTGGGTTAATCAAAACATACGGCCGTGGCATAGGAAAGTTACGGCCGTTATGTTTCAGATCCTCAGTAAGTTTTTGATGTGTCCAGTGTGCTTATGAGCATCAAAACAGGATGTAAACAAATATAAATATATGAAACAAAAGGCTATGCAGATACTGTTAATGATGAAAACTTAAAAGAAATAAATATTTACATTAAAGTGAATGGTAAACAAGAAACAAAATAATGGAAAGCTTATCCATGAAACCCTCGGAGAAAGAAGAAGAGGGTTTAAGAAAAGTTATGAGATCCTAAGGTTACCTCGCATGAGTATTCACCTCGAATGGCTTCTCGGTGGTGAGAATACAATGCCTCCGATCCAATATCCATGCTCCAAGAACTCCTCCGAGACAAGCAGGAACAAGAACAAGGCTCGAAAAGTATGGGATGAATGTCGAAATATAGAGTGGGAATGGATTTTGATAGAGTTTTGTTATCTAGGTTGATTCTCTCCCATTTCTATGTAAAACGTTGCCTATTTATAGGCAAGGTGGGAGACCAGACACCCTTTGGAACGCTTCCACCTATCCAAAAAGGGGTAACAGTAACGGCCGCTACCTTTTTACTTTTGTACAGTATAGGCCACTACCTTTATGGTGGTGAAAAGGATAGTTATAACATTCAAAAGTCACAGCCTGGATAACAAAGCAACGGCCGTGACACAGAAAGTCACGACTTCATTTAAGATTTTCAGAAAGGTCATGACCTGGAGAGTAAGGACGCGGCCTATTCTAGGATTTTCAAAAAGGTGACGGCAGTGTGGATAGGAATGTCACAGTGTGAAGGATTGTTCAGAGTTTTTGGGTTTTGAGCCATATTCGTGTCTTTGCTTGCTTGAGGGTATCCCTGAGCATGATTCTCATACTTTCATTATTGAGAGGCACATTTGAGATGGGTGCTGAAGATTCAGATTGGTCGAATTGGGGTATCTACACCGATCAATCTTGTGCATACTGGGATTACAGGTTTTTTGAAAAATAAGTTACCTAAATCTTTCAATGATAATCAAGGGCTACCGAGTTAAGTTTTTCTAGAAAAGAAAGGAGGGCACAGCGAGATGGAAGCTCTTTTCCAAGTGGGAGGGGAATATCCAATCCCGACAGTCAAGGTTTCTGAAGAACTAAGGA
The DNA here is from genome assembly GCA_032360265.1 of Heliamphora ciliata. Taxonomy (NCBI): domain Eukaryota; kingdom Viridiplantae; phylum Streptophyta; class Magnoliopsida; order Ericales; family Sarraceniaceae; genus Heliamphora; species Heliamphora ciliata. The sequence goes on along the minus strand of JAUMHN010046077.1, from coordinate 4,134 downwards.
AGATATCTCTATATGGGCCCCATTTGCAAAAGGAATCGAATCTCGATTCAGAAATGTTGGAAGCTAACGTTACGAGATATTATTCCCAAATGGATGGAGAGCCTGAGAAGACCAGTCTGGAATTAACTCACCCATGCCTCTTGCAATTGGAAGGACCTACGGGAGAGCTAATATTATCTGCCGCTTTGGGGGATGAAAGTCATAGCACATTTCTGCATAAGAGAAAATCATGGGCACGAAGTGCTCGTCCAGCCACCACTAATGCTCCCCAAAAATCTCTCAAAGTAAAATGATCACTAGAGGATATACCCAATGGGGATATACTTTTTCTCTCAAAGAAGGAGAAGGTTACCAGTACTATCTCCTCAATTGATGAAACAATGGCAACCCATGACTCACAAAACCATTACTCAATGGCGGAGGCTGCCAAGCAACCATGTCGATCATTATGAGTCTGTTAAGCTGGAACGTTCGAGGGCTTGGGAACCCTCGTTCTTTTTGTGCACTTCATGATCTGCTAAAGACTCAAGTTCTCGACATGATTTTTCTTATCAAAACTAAATTAGAGACCTCCTCGTGAAGGTGAATATCTGATTGTAGGTCTGTTGACTCTAGTAGACCTCCTGATTATGGGAGTATGTGGCTCTGCCTGTGGAGTTGGCTGTCTATTCACATCCCGGGGTTTCAAGACTTTACTAGATGATCCCTCAACCTCGACATAGTCTGACTCTCTGCTGTGTCATCCTTTTGATCTTGTCTATTTTTATACAAAATTGACTCATTGAAGACCACATTCATACTCCTTACAACTTTCTTACTTTCTGGATTCCACAGCCTATTATCGTAGCTATCTATACTGTAGCCAACAAACATCCATTTTCAAGACTTGGGGTCTAACTTGCTCCTATTTTCTGACTCAATATATACATAAGCTATGCAACCAAAAATGCGTAAATGGAAAATCTTTACTTCTGTTTTGGTCCAATCTTCTTTTGGAAATCCACAATTCAGTGCAATTGAAGGCCCCATATTTATCAAGTATGCTGTTGTATTCACTGCGTTTGCCCAAAACTACTTTAGCAACCTAGCATATAGCCTCATACTTTGGGCACGCTCCATGATTGTCCTATTCATGTGTTCTGCCACTCTGTTTTGCCACGATTTCATTGAAATAGTTTTCAATCTCCCAATCCCGTTAACTACACAATAATCTTCAAATTCCCTGCTGCAATACTCACCGAACACTTTAACTTCAAACCTGTATCATTTTCAACAAATGCCATCCAAGTTTTGAAAATACCAAACACGTTTGACTTATTCTTACAAAAATAAACCCATAACTTTCTAGTAGCATCATCAATGAAAGTTATAAAGTACCTCGAGCCACCTATAGAGGGTACCCAAATAGGTCCACATACGTTTGCATGCACCAGCTCTAATCTGTCTACCTTTGAAGTCTTTGCCTTCTTTGTAGAGCTAACCTTTTTCTGCTTTTCGAAGATGCAATCTTCACAGAATTTTAGGTCCACTGACTCAATACCCGGTAACTTTTCTTTTGTGTCATAACTCTCATCCCCTTTTCACTCATGTGACCGAGACTCCTGTGCCATGTGCTGTGTCTCCTTTTGATGTTGTCATTGTTATGCTGCTGTAAGAACCTAAGGATACATACAGTGTACCCCCTTCTTCCCTCGGGCCATGACTAATGACCCCTTACTCATCTTCTAGGAATCTCTCCTGAACAATGTCACAATTCCAGATTCTGACAATTGACCCACTGAAATCAAGTTCCTTGTTAGACTAGGCACGCGTCTAACATTCTTTAGCTTTAGTAATGTACTGTTAGCCTATGTGATCTATACTTCACCATTCCCAACTATACTGCAAACCTCTTCGACTCCGAGATACACCTTTCTAAAATTTCCCTTCACATACCCGTGAAGAATATCCATGCAAAGAGTGTTATGGAATGATGCTCCCGAGTCAACAATCTAACAATCGATTCTACAATCCAATGGACAAATCAAAGTATCTGCATTGAAGTTATAATCACAAGCATGCAAGGAAATGGAACAAAAACATGACATGACACAAGTAGAAGACCTAAACCCTAAGAGGCTTAATTTTTTAGAACTTTGATGTTTCTGCCATGAGATTTGAAATATCATAACTCAATGTAGAAATTGATCTAAGTATGATTTTTATGTCCAGAGTTATATTATTGTGTTATCTATCATCCAAAGTTGGTTTCAATACATTTTCACACCAGAACTCAAGATATTGCAATTTTACCAAAGTGTGACATTTTCTGACCAGTCAACATTACTAATCTGAGAACCCTAGTTTAGAGTGTGATCCGAACCTTGGTCAAAACATGGAAGTTGTAGAAATATTGTATATCTATCAACACACCGAAAATTAGAACAAAATATTGAGGTTTGATAGGTCAAAACCCCCTTGAAAGGCTCTGTTGATTTTCAGCCCTCGAAGAACATTCTGTCACATATTTTTATATGGACCAAAACCCCTATTTTGAGTGACCTATTACAAAAGTGGTCTACATTAACTTTGTAGATAACATATTGAATTATTTACTGCCCAAATATCAGACCTTAAATCCTCGGGATGGTACCCCAAAACCGTTTTAAACCCTCAGTTGAAAACCAGCTTTACTGAGTTTTGGTTGCTGACAGAACCTACTTTTCAAAATGGCCAAAAAGTCTAACTTGTTTTAAACAACTACCCTTAGATCAAAACATGAAACTTGTATAGGACACGTTAATTTAGAGCATACTAAAAAATGGGATTATTTGGACTTCATTTGATACCCCAAAACCGAGAGCAACAGAACCTAGTTTTTGGTAAAATCTTGAAGTAAGTGCTGAACCGTTATTGCTAAGTATGAAATGTTCACCCCCTTGCCATAGAATTTGGCCTTAGTGACAAACATGAGATTTGTGGGATATAGTTTTATCTAAGTGGTGTATAAAAATCATAGTTTAATCCCAAGTCTAGATACCCTAAAACTTTATCGCCCCTTTTAATTTAATGCTTGGTTTTAGCCTTAAAAGTTGCTAAGTGTGGTTTGAGCACCCTTTGCTATGAGACCCTAGTTTTTGTAAGATAATTGATTGAATTAGTCAATTAATGTTTCTAAGTGAATATATGATGATTGAGAACCCATGCAATCATGTTGAATCATATCTTATGAATTGTAGTTCATGCTTCACATGCGTGTACTTTATGCTTTGTGCATTGTACCATGAAAATTGTCATGCTAAGTTAATGCCATAATATAAATTGTTACACTGAAATCAATGGTACACATCATGAGCATTGTCATTTGCATCTTGGCATGTTGGAGTCTAACTGTGCAAACCGTTGTTGGGATGCGTTGTGTTGAGATCATTCTTCTAGATTCTGAGTCTAGGGAGTCCCTGGTTGCCATTTTCGAAAATGATTTTGGTTTATACACCCTGGGTGCGTCGCTGGTGTTGGAAATGATTTTGGTTTATACACCCTGGGTGCGTCCCCAGTGTTACAGAAATAGTTTATGAATATTGTTGGGCACCATGGGTTCGTCGCTAGCATTCTGATTTTGAAAATTTGGATTTTGGGTAAGTCAGAGAGAACCTAATTTGGCTGGCCTAACCCCACTGCGGTGGTAATTCGGAGAGAGCCCAATTAGGGTTGTCCTAAATCCATCATCTTGGTACTTTGTTTAATGTGAACGTTTCTTGAAATCTCCTAGACATTGGGTTGACACTGGCGAAGGCATCACGAGTCTTAAGGTGGAACAAACCGCTTGATATATGAGGGCAGTGATAATAAGTCCCTGAGGGCAGTGACAATAAGTTCCTGAGGCAATGACAATAAGTCCTGAAGAAGTGATAAGGTTGGCCTGGAGTATGGCACAGACCCCACGCTGTTGCCATTGAGTAAAACAGTTGTGGCATGACGCCAGGCGATGTGATTACTATTCGCAACGAGGCGCGATGATGGCTTTGGTGATCAAGTCCCATTAAGTCTACTCTGGTGATTCCTGGTGTGGAATTCCTATTTCTTATCTAGGTGCATTTTGGGTTGGGCATCTGCATTTCATACACGCATGTTCATTGACTTATCTACTATTCT
>JAUMHN010045970.1:0-28121 GCA_032360265.1 Heliamphora ciliata | reverse complement strand
CTCGGATCGTTGTTCTGCATCAAAGAAACTTGTACAAGTTTCTTGAAGGTATATCTAATAATAATATATCAGTTTAACGTTATCGTTTTTCCTAAAAAACGCACGCGCCGTTTTTTAAGGTCACGGCACCGGTTCTAAATTTTTCTTCCGCGTTCCAACACCTTCTAAGTTAATACCTTTTACTCCTACAGAATTATGGACCGGAAGCAAGCCTAGTCTAAGACAAATTCGAATTTGGGAGTGTCCAGCACATGTGCAGAACGGAAACGCGGGTAAGTTGGAACCGAGGATAGAAGTCTGTTTCTTCATGGGGTATCCAAAGGGAATGAATGGTGGTCTATTTTATAATCCTAAGGATTAGAAGGTCGTTGTTAGCACCAATGCCCGATTATTGGAAGACGATTATATTATGGGCCACATGCCTAAAAGTAAAATTATTCTAGAATAAATGAAAGGAAATACTAATAAAACGGAAGAGGAACCACAAGTCACTGATATCTCATTGCCTCGTCGTAGTCAAAAGATTATCGGGACAGGCGCAGATCATGATCAGGGTGCTACCATTAACATGCCTGATGAGCATGTGGGTAATGGTGCACAGGGATCAAATTCTGCGCAGCGTATTACTGCTAGTACACAAACGCTGGTAGTGTCTCGTCGTAGTGGGATGGTTGTTCATCAACCTGATCGGTATATGTTCTTGGAAGAGTTTTTTGACAAGATCTTGGCATAACATGATACCAAACCTTGTAACTACAATGAACCACTCCAGGGCAAAGATGTGGATCTTTGGCAAAAGGCTACGAATTCAAGGATAAAATCTATGTATTCTAATTAGGCTTGGGAATTTGTAGAACCACCTGAAGGGTTAAAACCCATCAGATGTAAGTGGATCTACAAAAGCAAGAGAGGAGCAGATGGGAAGGTTAGAACCTTCAAAGCTAGGCTTGTTGTAAAAGGGTTCACTTAGAAAGAAAGGATCGATTATGACAAAACTTTTTTGCCGGTAGCTATGCTTAAGTTTTTCCAGATTCTCTTATCATTGCGGCTCATTTCGATTACGAAATTCGGTAAATGGATGTCAAGACAACTTTTCTTAACAGAAATCTTGATGAGTATATCTATATGATACAAGTAGACGGTTTCATAGCGAAGGGCGAGGAGCACTTGTTGTGCAAGATTAAGAGATCTATTTATGGACTTAAATAGGCATTGAGGTCTTAGAATACTCGATTTGATCATGCTATAAAGTCCTAAGATTTTGATCAGAGTCCAGATGAGTCTTGTGTGTACAAGAAACGTGAAGGAATCGTGGTAGTCTTTCTAGTACTTTATGTAGATGATATTTTGCTCATCAACAACGATGTGTGGGTGTTATTTTCGGTAAAAGTATACTTATCTGGGTAGTTCGATATGAAGGACTTAACAGAAGCAAGTCACATATTTGGGATCGAGCTTTTACGAGATCAGAAACAAAAGATGTTGGGCTTATCACAAGCAAAGTATATCGATGATATCCTCGCTAATTTTAGCAAGCAGGATTCCAAGAAAGGATTTTTTCCTTTCAGGTATTGAATCATTCTATCCAAGGATCAGCGTCTTAAGACACCAGATGAAATAGAGAAGATGAAGGTGGTTCCTTATGCTTCGGTAGTAGGAAGCTTAATGTATGTTATGCTTTGCATTAGACCCGATATCTTCTTTGCCATTGGGATGGTTAGCAGATATCAGTCTAACCCAGGGTAGGAGCATTAAATTGCAATAAAGAATATAATCAAGTATCTGAAAGGACTAGGGATTATATATTGGTTTATTAAATAAACAGTCTAGTACCTTTAGGGTACACAGATTCAAATTTGTAGTCTGACAAAGATTCTTGTAAGTCAACCTCAGAATATGTGTTTACCTTAAGAGGTGGAGCTATTAGTTGGAGGAGTATCAAGCAGTCTTGCATTGTTGATTCCACCATAGAGGCCGAGTACATGGCAGCTTCTGAAGTAGCCAAGGAGACTGTTTGGCTCAGGAACTTCTTGTTAGATCTAGATGTGGTGCCTTCAGTTCAGTAGGCTATTACACTTTATTGTGACAATAGTGAAGCGGTTGCAAACTCGAAGCAGCCAAGTGTACACAAGAAAGGAAAGCACATTGAGCGTAAGTATCGCTTGATACGAGAAATTGTACAAAGGGATGATGTTACTGTGATCAAGATTGCATCAGGAGACAACCTTACAGATCCTTTTAGAAAAAGCCTACCGGCTAAGACTTTAAATAGTCATGTAGAGGGTAAGGAGTCAGATGTATGGTAGCATAGTTTTGAGTATAAGCGGGTGATTGTCAGGGTTGTATTCTAAAAATTATAGATTTTATTTTAGTTTTAGTACTTAATTTTATTTTAATAAAATTATTTTTTTATTTTATGAGAATCTTAATGAGTAATGTATGCAATATTATTTCTTTAATTTATGCATGGTTGTCCTCTATTCTGTATAGTATTTAATCTGGTGTGTAGAGTATAGCTTGCACACAGAAGACCAAGTTATAGGTTCTTGCAGAATATAAGTTTTTTGTTGACAGTTTAAATAAAAATGGACAAACCATCGTTACCACCGTAGCACTGAGTTTTAGTAGGACTATCTTGGTTACGAGAAACAGAAAATAGCGTCATCGATTGTTCCGACTCACTATGCTAATACACTTTCTGTGCATTGAACAGGACCACATTAGGGTAATTAATTTTATACTGACTATATAAATTAATTTACACTACAAAGTTATTATGAGTGCTTAAACTCTTAATCCCAAAATAATTATTATTTGCGTATATTTAATATTCATTGTTTTGATTCATTAGAGGGTGCGAACTTTTATGGGTCTATAGTCCTGGTGAATTGGATAGTAGTATTAATTATATAGTGAATATTAATTATAAACCGAATCTAAGTCTTGATTGATCGGGATTAACCATACACCCTTAAGAAAACTTATAAGTTTTGACCGGGTTAAACTTTACAGGTGAATTTGATTATCCGACAGTCAAATAAATTAAGCAGAAGGGCTTAAAAAATTTTAAAGCTACCGATTAAATTAAATCGTCAGTAATTAAATTTAATTGGTGGGTATCGAAAATCTTAGCATAGAGAGATGAGTTAAGCATTTAATAACAGGAGCTCAATATAAAATTGGTCTTGAGATTATGGCTAAGAGTGCAGTTACAGTTCTTTAGTGGTGTGAACCGTAATTTAGTGTTTTATGAAAACTAAAAAAATCGCTGTAAAGTTTTCATAATTAAAGAAACCGCTGAGAGGTTTGTATATTTGCGAAAACTGCTGGATGGGTATCTAGGTTACACTATAAGTCTATATTATATTACTCTACATGTCCCTATTGTAGCCCTATAAATATGCAGGTTAGCTGAACCAAATTCATAAGTTGTCTTTCAAGACTAAAGTTATCCAAGTTATGTCGATTTCAATTCTCGAAGGATTGTAGCCCACACTACATTCGGGAATCACATCAACAATACTGTAGAAGGTCTGACCGGAGTTTCAACTCGGGAAATCAAAGTTCGTTGTTGAAGATTTGACCAAAAGGTATTCATCTAAATTAACTGTGGTGGCACGGGTTTTATTTTTGATCGTTCGACATCAAAAAAAATTTATCTGGAGCCTATTTTGGTGATTGCCCGTTCAGTTTTTATTTTTTGAAAAATTATTTACAAATCAATGTTCTTAGCAGTTTGCCTCCAACAAATAAACCTTTCTTTCTTTTCCCTTGACCATATAGCCTTGTGGTTGCTCCACATATACCTCCTCTTCAAGTTCTCCATTGAGAAAAGTTGATTTTACATCAAGCTGATATACTGGATTCTCATATTGTGAAGCCAAAGCAAGAACAGTTCTTATCGTCTCCATTTGCACAACAGGAGAAAAAAATAATTCGTTGAAGTATACTCTTGGTTACAGTAAGTAGCCTATTGTAACTAAATGAGCCTTATGCTTTTGAATCGATCCATCTTCTTTCCATTTTGTCTTGTAAACCCATTTAACCCCAATCACTTGTTTTCCTTTGGGTAGATTAACAAGCTCCCAAGTGTGATTCTTTTCAATAGTTGCAATTTCTTCATCCATTACTTTTATCCAAATTTCTTCCTTTACAGCTACTTCAAAATTTTGTGGTTCACAAGAAAAAAATTAAACATTACACGATTCATATATATCCCTTAAAGTGCATACTTTTCTTGTCGGCATGTTTGGAATTTTAGATGACACGAATTCAGATGAGTCATTTCATAGTCTTGAGCTTGGTCTAGTAGATGAGCTTTAATTTAGACTTAGCCCTGGTTCTTGTCCTTTTGCTATTTTAATAAATTAAAATTCTTGTGTAGAGATATCTCAAAAAATCACTAATTTATTTTCCTTTAGACTAAATAGACGATATCATTTAGATTCGTCGCTATATCCAATGAATATATATTTTTACCTTTTTTTATCAAAATTTTCTCTTTTTTTGAGGGAACTAAAGCATATGCAATGCATCCAAATACTCGTAAATAATTTACCTGGGGCTTGTGCTTATGCCATGCCTCGTAAAGTGTTTTATTTTGGACAGCCTTTGTAGGAGAACAATTTAGGATGTAAACTGCAGTATTGACAGCTTCTGTCCAGAATTTGTTAGGAAGAGTTTTACCTTTTAGCATGCTTTGTGCCATCTCTACAATGGTGCAATTCTTGCATTCTGCAATGCCATTCAGCTGGGGCGTCTGCTGGTCTGTTAGTCGCCTCCTATTCCCTTTCTCTTTGTAGTAATTCCAAAATGGAGTATAAATGAATTCTCCACCACGATCTGTCGGTAAAATATTTATTTTCATGCCACTTTGCCTTTCTGCTAAGGCTTTAAACTAAAGAAATGCAAAAAAAGCTTCTGACTTTTGATCAAGAAAATAAAGTTGCATCATTCGGGTATAATCGCCGACAAAAAGAAGAAAGTACCTCTTGTTACGAAGAGATGGAGTACTGGTAGGTCCACAAATATCTGCATGTACCAACTCTAATGGAGCTTTAACTCTCCAAGAGAATTTTGGAAAGGGCAATCTATGCATATTTCTATGAATACAACCCTCACAAACTTTATCAATTTTATCAATATCTGGTAGCTTGTTAACCCTATTCTTCTCTTTTAATAATATCATGTCTTCATAATTTAACTTACCATACCTCAGATGCCATAAATACGAACGATTAATATTGTCATGCCCCAAAACTCGGGTCATGTGAACCACCCAACAAAAACCTATTTTGTGATACCAAGATCGAACAAAAGCACCTGAGCTCGAACGAGTCAAAAACGTAAGTCAAAAACGAATTTAAGACCTTTGAATAATGCACTTCCGATGTTTTATTTTACGTAAAAGAAGCATCCAAAAGAATATGGTCAAGGTCCTCAACAGCCAAGCTTGTAAAGTAAAATAATAAAAAATTTTAAAGTTTGCCCAGACCGCTCGATTGGTCAAAAGACTGCTCAAGCGGTCCTCGCATGTGCTCGATTCTTTCACCCATCTGTGAAACAACTAGAAGCTCACATTGACTGCTCAAGCGATCCATCGAGTGGTTTAGCTTTAGACCAACTTTCAAAACCCAACTTTTGAAATCCAACACATAACCATTTTTCAACCTTTTAAAAAATCTTCAAGGCATAACTAATCAATATAAAAAATGCTAAAATAAGGTTCAAAACCTTCATCGAGGCACAAGATTCGATATTAAGCATAAATCTAACCGAAAACCATTTGTTATAACGTTGAAACCAACCAATCAAAAACCATTTCATACAAATATGAAATTAAAACCACCAACCTACGATTCCTCTCATCCTCTTACACACATACATGCATCGGTATTATGGCCCTATGGCTTACAAAACATGTTACACAATTACATGATCCAATATCAAAATCGGTATAAACTACTAAAAAACAAAAATAAGAGTTTTTGTATTCCGCCACCTCTAGGGCTTCTCAAGATCAAGCCACGTGATTATTTTCACCTAAAATTTTTTTAAATCCAATAATGTGAGCCGGAACTCAATAGGAAAAGATTACCATATACCAAAAGCATAATATGCAATCACTGATTATATAAACAACTCGACTACACAAGTCTCAAAACGATTTTTCAACTTCAAAACCACAAGTTTTCATGCATTCCAATATCATCCAACAGTTTAATATACATAAACAACACTTTATTTTGAAACTAAGCTTCTACAACCACCAATGATTCCTATGTATCGTCCCTGTCACCCTGTTAAACCCGATTCCTTTTCTTTTTCGTTATCTATATATTCGATAACCACCAATGTTTCCTTTTCTTTTTCCTTTTCTTTTTCATTATCTATATGTGTTTTACGTATGTGTTTTACTCTTGTTTGGGTTTAGAAAGGTTGGTTTAGTTGTTTGGTTTTGGGGTTGTAAACCATTTTGAAGTTTTTTCGTCGGCTGGATACTGGAGAAATTTCGTCTGTTGATAGTAGCTTTTCAGTCGACTGAGGGGTTAATTCATTCGCCTGGGTGTTCTGGTTGATGGTTCAGTCGACTGAGGTTGGATGTTCATTTGACTGGCCTATGGCGGTGGAGAATTTTTGGTTTTCCAGTGGCTTTTTAATCGACTAACTTGGTGGGTTTAGTTGACTGACTTCATGTGCGGGGCTAGGCTTATAAATATCAACCCTTTGGAAGATATTTTAAAACTTTAGCTTCTTGAACAAGTTTCTTTTCTTTCCTCCACCTTCTCTCTAGCTTTTTGATGGGCTCGAGCTTGCCTTTTGGCAACGAATAGTGGATTCTTAGTATCCGTGTCGAGGGCTTCGCGTTCAGTCGGATAGAATCTCGTTTTAACGAAATTTGATTTTTGAGGTGTCGAGTTTTTTACTCAACAAGGTAGGATCCTAGACTCTTATGTCTTCAAAGGGTGCTACGTGGAATATTATGCATTTTTACCATTTTAAAATGCATGAAAAGTGATTTTAGATGTTTAAACCATGTTTGGTTGGATGAAGTGACTTTTAAAGTGTTTTTATGGTTTATTACAGGTTGTTGGACGTGTGGATGTCTGTGGTTTTCAAAAAAGTTGTAACAACCCTACTCGAACCCAAGTATTAGTGACGAATAGCTTACAAGGCCATAGAATACGAAAGAGGGTCAAAACCCTAACACAAACCGAAAACTCTAAGTTTGGCCCGAAAACCCTAAAAAGGTCCAAAACACAGGCAATAAAACCCTAGCACCCAGAGAATTTCCTAACATTCTAAATGAACTAAATATCATGAAATAATGAATTAAAAATAAAAAATTCTCATAAATAGGGTAAAATGACCATTTTACCTCTAATACATAAAAAGCCTTAAAAATCTAAATTTTGACACATGGATACACTAAATCAAAGATTTAAGTAAAATTAAGTAGAAATTGACAAAATAACATCAAAAATGCCAAAAATACCCCTTAGTGGCTGACCACCTTGGGAAGTGTGCCAAAAGGTGACTTTTTGCTTTCTTTTTAGCATTAAATGATGAGAAAGGTATTAAATTAAGCATTACGATGATTCAATACTTGTTGAACAAGTAATATACATAATAATATAGTGTTATAGGCCAAGAAAAGCAAACAAATCATTATTGAAGTTCATACACAACAAAATAAGTCAAAAAGTCATATATTGTCAAAATAACTTAATTTGACTTAAAAGACTACATCTATTTAATCAATTACTATGAAAATTACGATAATATATAGAAATAGTATATTTCTATAAACATATAAAAATAATAAGTTTCAGTAGAAAAAAATACCAAAAAAACACATCAAATTAACTTTTACTACATTTTCTTGCACAATAGAGGCACAAAAATCGAGACAAACCCCTTGATTGATGGGGGATCAGATTTTTGTCCCCCAAACAGCCCTCTAGCTACATTTAGCTTCCCTATATATCAATTTAGCCCACAAAAACTTACATCAACTCAAATCAAACTCAAGTCTCCTTTATTAAATGAAGAAAAATGACTTTTTTGTACTTTTTTGTCTCCAACATGTCCCCTAGCCTAGCCTATATAAAGAGAGCCAAACACCCTCTTCTCCATATGTAATTTTTGTCCAAGAGAGGGGGAGGAACCAGAAACACTTGATCTTGAGAGTTAATGTGAGTTGGAGGAAGAAAAATGAAGGAAAAGGAAGAAACCGGGGAGGTTTTCGAAAGTTAAGTCCATATCAACCTTCTACCCTTCTTTGATCTCTCAAAACAAGTAAGTAAAACCTCTAAACCTTGTATCTAAGATCCCTCAAAATATCCCTCAACACATCCCTTTAAACGCTCAAGAAATCAAGAATCGAAATCAAACAGAAAAGGCGTCGTAGTAACAAACTAGGGGCTGTTTTGTTTATGAATGATATGAGATGTTGTTGTGTGATGTTATCATTGAGTTTGATGACCTCTAAGGGTTTTGGAGCCTTGATATTAAAGTCTAAAATCCAAGCATGCAAAGAAATGGAACAAAAACTTAACAAGACATAAGTAGAAGACTTAAACCCGAAGAGCCTTAATTTTTTAGAACTTTGATGTTTCTGTCCTGAGATTTGAAACACCATAACTCAATGTAGAAAATGGATATAAGCATTTTCTTTATGTCCAGATTTAGATTTTGGTGTTATCTTTCATCCAAAGTTGGTTTCAACCTATTTTTAAAATCAAAACTCAAGATATTGCAATTTTACCGAAGTGTCATTTTTCGACCAGTCAACACTACCAACTTGGAAACCCTACTTTAAAATGAGATCCGAACTTTGGTCAAAACATGAAAGCTGTATATAAATATATATATCTACCCACCAAAAATGAGAACAAAATATTGATTTTTGATAGGTCAAAACCCTTTTGAAAGTCTCTGTTGTGTTTCAGCCCCCAAGGAACATTATGTTACATATGTTTATATAGCTCAAAACTCCTATTTTTAGTGACCTATTCCAAACGTGGCCTACATGAACATTGTTGCTAACATGTTGAAGTACTTGACGCCCAAAAATCAGACCTTAAAGCCTTGAGATGATATCCCAAAACCATTTCAAACTCTCTGTCCAAAATCGACTTTGCTGAGTTTTGGCGGCTGACCGAACCTACTTTTTAAAATGGCCAAAAAGTCTAACTTGTTTCAAACAACTACCCTTAGCTCTAGAGATGAAAGTTTTAGGGGACCTGTTAAAATATAATATACTAAAAAATGGGCTCATTTGGACTTGAAATGATACCCCAAAACTGATACCAACAAAAGCATAAATTTGGTAAAATCTTGAGAAAAGTGCTGAACCATTTTTACTTAATATGAATTGTTCATCCATTTGCCTTAGGATTTGGCCTTGGTGTTAAACATAAGAGCTGTAAAAAATATTTTTATCTAAATGGTGTATAAAAATTATAACTTGATTCCAAGTCTAGATCAATGGTACACGTTATGGGCATTGTCATTTGCATCCTGGCTTGTTGGAGTCCATCTGTGCAAACCGTTGTTGGGATGGGCTGTGTTGAGATCGTCGTTCTTGATTCTAAGTCTAGGGCGTCATTGGTTGCCATTTTCAAAAATATTTTGGTTTATACACCCTGGGTGCGACCCCAGTATTTAAAATGATTGTGTCTTGTACACCCTGGGTGCATCCCCGGTGTTTGAAATGGTTTATGGATATTGTTGAGCACCATGGGTTTGTCACTAGCATTACGGTTTGATGATTTAGACTTTGGGTTGATGCCAAACGAGCATTCTTGTTCCTAAGGTGGGTTTTGTGCGCATATAATTTTGGCCAGGATTTAGAATAAGGATGTTATTGGCCACCCGACGCCGTTGCCATTGAGTAAAACAGCTGTAGCATGACGCCTGGTGAAGTGGTTACTATTTGCAATGAGGCGAGAATAGGTTTGGTGATCAGAGTCCCATCAAGTCTACTCTGGTGATTTTCAGTATGGAATCCCTATTATAATTTGGGTGCATGTTGGGTTGGGTATCTTCATTTCATGCACGCGTGTTTATTGACTCATCTGCTATCTTGTCATAAATTTGTCTATCTCATTGACTATAAACTGTACTGGGTGTTATATGGTATTTGTTGTGGTGAATTTTGTGCCATGAGATTAGTTAGAAGATTAGTGTGTTTTGCTTCTGGGCCTTGGCTCATGGCATTTGTGCCACAAGTGTGAAGGAGTTCTTTGAGGAAGTCATCCCCAAGGGAGAAGAAGAATTGGAAGGACAAGGTGAATTCTAAGAGCACATGGATCCAGCTGATGCATTCTGAGGAATCAAGATCTCTACTTTTGTTCTTACATGCAGTTTTTCCCATGCTATGCTTTTTTTGAATTTTCTCGGTGAAACTGTAATAGTTATGTAATTTTGGACAGTTGAGAACTCATTTATAATGTAATAAATATCGTATGTAAATATAATTATATGGTTAGTATATCCCTATGTTTATATATATGTATGTCCTGACATGCCTGGAAGACGGGGCGCCACAGTTGGTATTAGAGCTTAGGTTTAGTGAACCTTCAGGCCTTAGGCTATGGGAGACCGCGAGTTCTGTAGCGTAAATTCTCTATAAAAAGTCTATATTATTAACTTAGCACTTATAAATTTAACAATTTAAAACTCTTACCTTAAGTTTCCCTTTCTTTTAGGATGGCATCGAACACCGAACCAACAAGAGAGCCATGGCTGGCGCAGGACCCCGAGGATTCAGATCCAAAAGAGGACTAGGAAGAGGTGCCCATGGAGGAACAAGAACTGATTGAAGTTATCCCTTTAGCGTGGATTTTACCAGGAGAGTGGCAGGGTAATGAAGAAGAAGAGGCCGAAGAAGCCGAGGAAGGCGAGGATGAGGTCAATTACTATGCGGACAACGAGGACGAAGACATGGACGAGGACGAAGAAGAAGGAGCCATTGCTTTCTAGTACGACAAGCTTGAAGCACCTGCACCTGAGTTCGATGAGGATGAGGTCGTTGATGCTGCTATATACTTTGGTTGTCATGACAATCGAGGGTATCGCGTGGGAGAAAGGGAATACACAAAAATTTTCCCGGACAAGATGTGCTTGTGGAGGAAACCAAAGACCTTTCCTCATTTCATAGGACCTATACGAGTGCTCGAGAGGTATAGCAGAACGTTCTACCATTTAGATTTTCCCCAGGATTTAAGGCCAGATTCGGAGATTTGCTGACCACGAAATGAATGCAACACCAGAGACCGAAGGACGAAAGAGGAATCATCGAGCCACTTGACCCAGCCATCGACTTTGACAACTCAAAGATATATTAGGAGGTTTCAACAGCGATAACAAACAATATGAGGATGGGACCAACCAACTCTTGGCATGTCGAGGTGCTTTGGCACAGCTTTAACATATACGACGCAATGTGGGAATGCGAGGCGATTGTTCGACATTTCTACCCGTATCTCTTCGCTTAGGCCCTAGTGTGTAGACATTGTATTTCTCTTTTGTTTAAGTGTTGTAATTGTTTAGGTGATTGTATGCGTGTTTTGCGAACTACATAAAAAATCTTGTATCAGTTATGAGTTGAGATGAAATGAAAATGTTACTGTTAAATCTCTACAAGTAATTTTGCAACACTGTATTAACTCCACAAGATCCCAAAACATGAGAAATAATCAAGAACTGAAATAATCTGCAAGACCGTAACACTTTTTTTCTTAGGATGGTTGGTAGACGACCAAATCACCGACAAGCTAATGGACCCATAGATAATGAAGTGTCGGGGTTAGCCTAAGTGTTGCGATAACTACCCGCCAGCATCAACCGTCCTATCATACGTGGCCGAGCGTGGTTCTTATCTGAGATGGGTAGACAGTGAGCCCCGACGTTTAGAGGTGGAACATAACCTAGAAAGGAAGAAGAGTGGCTGAGGGCAGTTAAGAAGTTGTTTAATTCTGTGGGAGTCTAGGACAAAGCAGACCATGTAGCCTTAGCGGCACACCTACTAGAAGGAGAAGCGGATCATTGGTGGTCCTTAATCAACAACAAACAGGACGTAGTAGCTCTGGCTTGGGATCAGTTTGAAGGTTTGTTCTTAGAAAAGTATTTCCCAGCCCCCTTCTGTCAAGCACAAGTTCGTGAGTTCTTGGATCTTAAACAAGGCTCGATGACAGTGACGCAGTACGTGAATCGTTTCGAGGAGTTAAGTCATTTTTTTGCAACCCTAGTACCTGACGAGGAATCTAAGGCACGAAAGATTGAGTGGGGCTTTGAGCCATCTGTTCGAAAAAGGGTAATTTACCTACAGCTCTCTATATACACTCAAGTAGTTCAGGCCACTTTGCTCGCTGAAACTGATCTGGTCGATTCAAGGAAGATTAGGAACCAAAAGAAGGGAAGTACCAGCTCTGGAGGGCCTGTGAGGAGCAACAGAGTGTTTATTCCTAAGAAGCCATACTACCAGGAGTACAAACAAGGGCAACTAATAAATCGCTCTACAACACCTGCGGTATGCTTCGAATGTCAGCAACCAGGACATAGGAGGTATGAGTGCCCACGTCTTACACAGAGGAATCAGAACAATCAACCCCAACCATGGAGGCAACCCCAGAACCAACTACCAAGAAACCCACAACCTGTTCAAGTTGCTAGGCCAGTAACTAACCCACAGAATGGAAGAGGAAGGCCACCATACAATGGAAATCAAAAACCCCAGGGAGGTTCAAATAATGGGATAAGGAACGAGAACAACAGGAACAACAATAGGAATCGGCATATGGGAGGACGTATCTTTACCCTACAAGAAGAAGAGGAGGAGGAAGACACCCAGGTCATACAAGGTATGTTCGTATTATTTAATACCTTAGTGAAAGTGCTGTTTGATTCCGGATCATCCTATTCCTTTATATCTTTAGCCTACATGAAATCTTTATTCTTGGAACCTGAGGCCTTAGACCAAACCCTAAGCGTTATCACACCCTTAGGAAATCTAGCTCGAGTAGATTCTGTTTGTAAAGCATATATGTTGCGAGTAATCGACACCCTTATGACTTGCAACTTATGAGTAATGGACTTCAATGGGTATGACGTGATTTTGGGAATGGATTAGCTCTCTAGACATCGCGCTATTATGGATTGCCGACAGAAGAAAATATGGGCACAAGCTGAAGATAACACTACCGTGCGAATTCAAGGAGAACGACGTGAAGTCTTCACCCCGAGTAGTTCGAAAGAGCGTGAATCGAATAACTTTGTAGGAAGATTAACCTGTCTTCTTGCTAGTGTAAATGTCTCACCAACCCCTGAGTTATCACGAGTCGTGTGTGAATATGAAGATGTATTCCCGCAGGAGCTACCTGGATTACCCCCACATCGTGAGGTTGAGTTTTCGATAGAGCTCCAACCTGAAACTGCATCGATTTCGATCGCAGCACACCGGATGGCTCCCGTCGAGCTAAGAGAATTAAAAGACCAACTTCAAGAATTGCTCAGTAAGGATGTTATCCGTCCAAGTACATAGCTGTAGGGAGAACCAGCATTATTTGCTAAGAAGAAGGTTGGAACCTTGCGTCTTTGCATCGACTTTCGTCAGTTGAACAAAGTAACAATAGAAAATTGATACCCTTTACCCCGCATAGACAATCTCTTTGACCAGCTTCGAGGGTCGGCTTATTTCTCAAAGATCGACCTACGCTTAGGATACCACCAACTCCGAGTTAAAGAGGAAGATATTTCAAACACAGCCTTTAGAACGCGATATGGACATTATGAGTTCGTGGTGATGCCTTTTGGATTGACAAATGCCCCAAGAGTTTTCATGAGTTTGATGAATATACATTTTTAGCCCTACCTCTACCAGTTTGTAGTTGTTTTTATAGATGACATCTTGGTATATTCAAGGACTGAGGAAGAACATGAGCAGCATTTAAGGATTGTTTTGCGAAAACTACAGGATTCACAACTCTATGCAAAGGCAAGTAAGTGCGAATTTTGGTTACATGAAGTGAAGTTTCTAGGACACGTAGTTTCTAAAGAAGGGATAGCTGTGGATCCAGCCAAGGTGGGAGCCATTTTGGATTGGAAGCCACCTGAGAACGTCTTTGAAATTCGTAGTTTCCTGGGACTAGCTGGATATTAACGAAGGTTTATCCAAGATTTCTCTAAACTAGCGCGACCAAAAGAGAGGTTGGATATACAGTGTATTGCGATGAATTTCAGCTAGTCCCAAGAAACTACAGGAGCTTAAAAAAAGATTGACTAGTGCTCCTATCCTAATCATACCTAAAAGAGAGGTTGGATATGCAGTGTATTGCGACGCGTCTAAGGAAGGCTTAGGATGCGTGCTGATGCAAAACGGCAAAGTAGTAGCCTATGGGTCAAGGTAGTTGAAACCTCACGAGTAGAACTATCCTACTCATGACCTAGAGCTTGCTGCCGTGGTTTTCACACTAAAGTTATGGAGGCACTATCTTTATGGAGAACAATTCGAACTATTCTCAGACCACAAAAGTTTGAAGTACCAATTCACCCAGAAGGACCTCGACATGAGACAGGGCCAGTGGATGGAATACCTGGAGGGACTATTAGTTCACTTTAGCCTATCACCCGGGTAAAGTGAATGTGGTGGCTGATGCCCTTAGTCGGAGAATAAAGAGCACGTTGGCTGGAATAGCGATAAGGGAATTGAACAAGATGGGAACGCTCAATGAATATCGACTCCAACCAATAGAATCGAGAGATGGAAACTATTTTTGTCTAACCGTAGCAACAAAAAATCTTCATTAGCAAATCATCAATGCCCAAAAGTATGATCATGAGTTTGAATTTATTCAGAGGCACCTTATCAAGGACGAATCGAAACTAGGTTAGGTAGTCAACAAACACAGACATCTGACATACCTCGGTAGGCTTTTCGTACCGAATGTCGAGGATCTAAGAAAAAACATCCTGAAGGAACATCATCAATCACTCCTTGCAGTCCACCCCGGAGGAACAAAGATGTACCAAGATTTGAAAAGGCACTATTGGTGGAATGGCATAAAGAAGGATGTAGCAAGCTTCGTAGCCAAATGCCTTACATGTCAGCAAGTGAAAGCTAAGCACCAAAGATCAGGAGAAACCCTTCAACCCCTAGAGATACCTCATTGGAAATGGGACCACATCACTATGGATTTTGTCTCTGGACTACCAAGGTCACCAGCAGGACACGATTATATCTGGGTAATCGTGAATCGACTCACAAAGTCAGCACATTTCCTACCTATTTGGACGACCGAGAAATTGGAAAACCTGATTTAGAAATACGTTCGGGAAATTATTCGTTTTCACAGAGTTTCATTATCTATCGAATCAGATCGAGACCCGCGTTTCACCTCGCGATTTTGGAAAAGCCTACAAGCTGCTTTAGGAACAGAGCTTTTTTTCAACACGGCTTTTCATCCACAAACTGACGGACAATCTAAACGCACAACTCAAATGATAGAAGACATGCTTCGAGCTTGTGTCATAGATTTCAAGGGACATTGAGAGAAGCACCTATCGTCGGTCGAGTTTGCTTACAACAATAGCTACTAATCCAGTATTGGCATGATGCCGTATGAAGCTTTTTACGGAAGACCATGTCTTTCACCAATTTGTTAGACTGAAGAAGGAGAGAACGTACTTTTTGGACCAGATCTTATACAAGAGACTACCGAGAAGATCCAACTAATTCAGCATTGATTAGCCACCGCTAAGAGCAAACAAAAGAGCTACGCCGATCAGCGATGGAGACCGCTACAATTTGAAGTTGGAGATCATGTATTCTTGAAGATCCAACCACAACGAAGAGTTATACGTTTCGGTCAGAAAGGAAGTTAGCTCCAAGGATCATTGGACCGTTCGAGATTTTGGATAAAGTTGGAGAAGTAGCATATCATTTAGCTCTGCCACCGTAGCTTGCCAATGTTCATAACATTTTTCATGTGTCAATGTTGAGAAAGTACGAACCTGATCCTGCTCACATTTTAGAGAGGAAGGAACTCCATGTCGATGACGACGCTACTTTTGAAGAACAACCCGTAAGGATAATCGATCAACGTGACAAGGTTCTTAGAGGAAAGACCATCCCGCTCGTTCGAGTTCATTGGAATCACAACGGAATTGAATAATCAACCTGGGAACGAGAGGAAGCCATAAGGGCAAGTTATCCCCAGTTATTCACAGATTGAGGTACGACACGAAATTTCGGGGTCGAAATTTATTTTTAGGGGGGTAGATTGTAATGACCATGTTCGAACCCTAGTATTAGTGACGGATAGTCCATGAGGCCATAGAATACGAAGAGGTTCAAAACCCTAACTCAACTGAAAATCTTAAGTTCGGCTCGGAAACCCTAAAAAGATTCAAAACACAGGCAATAAAACCCTAGCACCCGGAGAATCTCTTAACATTCTAAATGAAGTAAATATTATGAAATAATGAATAAAAAATAAAAAAATCCTCATAAATAGGATAAAATGACCGTTTTGTCCATAATACAGCAAAAAGCCTTAAAAATCCAAATTTTGACACATGGATA
Source organism: Heliamphora ciliata (assembly GCA_032360265.1). NCBI lineage: Eukaryota > Viridiplantae > Streptophyta > Magnoliopsida > Ericales > Sarraceniaceae > Heliamphora > Heliamphora ciliata. Next base: position 11,536 of record JAUMHN010045970.1, on the reverse strand, counting down.
CCCTAAATCAAGGATTTAAGTACAATTAAGTAGCAAAAGAAAAAATAACATAAAAAATGCCTAAATACCCCTTAGTGGCGGATCACATTGGGAAGTGTGCCAAAAAGTGACTTTTTCTTTTTTTAGCTTTAAATGATGAGATAGGTATTAAATTAAGCATTATGATGATCCAATATTTGTTGAACAAGTAATATACATAGTAATATAGTGTTATAGGTCAACAGAAGCAAACAAAACATTATTGAAGTTCATACACACAAAAAATAAGTCAAAAAGTCATATATTGTCAAAATAGCTTAATTTGACTTAAAAGACTACATCTATTTAATCAATTGTTATGAAAATTATGATAATATCTAGAAATACTATATTTCTCCTAAGCATATTGAAATAATAAGTCTCAGTATAAAAAGATACCAAAAAGATACATCAAATTAACTTTTAATGCATTTTCTTGCACAATAAGGGCACGAAAACCGAGACAAATCCCTTGATTGATGGGGGATCAGATTTTTATCCTCCAAACAGCCCTCTAGCTACATTTACCTTTCCCATATCTGAATTTAGCTCACAAAAACTTACATCAACTCAAATCAAACTCAAGTCTCCTTTATTAAAATGAAGAAAGAGGACTTTGTTTGTACTTTTTTGTCTCCCACATGTCCCCTAGCCTTGCCTATATAAAGAGATCCAAACACCCTCTCCTCCATATGTAATTTTCGGCCAAGAGAGGGGGAGGAACCGGAAACACTTGATCTTGAGAGTTAAAATGAGTTTAAGGAAGAAAAAGGAAGGAAAAGGAAGAAACCGATGAGGTTTTCAAAAGCTAAGTCCATATCAACCCTCTACCCATCTTTGATCTCTCAAAACAAGTAATTAAAACCTCTAAACCTTGTATATCTAAGATCCCTCAAAATATCCCCCAACACATCCCTTTAAACACTCTAGAAATCAAGAACCGAAATCAAACCGAAAAGGCGTCGTAGTAACAAACTAGGGGCTGTTTTGTTTATGAATAATATGAGATGTTGTTGTGTGATGTTATCTTTCATTTTGATGACCTATAAGGGTGATAGACCCTTGATATTAAAGTCTAAAACCCAAGCATGCAAAAAAATGGAACAAAAACTTGACATGACATAAGTAGAAGACTTGAACCCTAAGAGGCTTAAGTTTTGAGAACTTTTATGTTTCTGCCCTGAGATTTAAAATGCCATAACTCAATGTAGAAACTTGATCTAAGTATGTTCTTTATATCCAGATTTATATTTTTGTGTTATCTTTCATCCAAAGTTTGTTTCAACCCATTTGCATAACCAGAACTCAAGATATTTCCATTTTACCAAAGTGTGTCATTTTCTGACCAGTCAACACTACCGACTTGGAAACCCTATTTTAAAATGAGATCCAAACTTTGGTAAAAACAGAAAAGTTGTGGAAAACATGTGTATCTATCTTACCACCAAATGTGAGAACAAAATATTGCGTTTTTATAGGTCAATACCCCTTTGAAAGTCTCTGTTGTGTTTTAGCCCCCAAGGAACATTCTGTTATATATGTTTATATAGCTCAAAACCCCTATTTTTAGTGACCTATTCCTAAAGTGGTCTACATGAACATTGTAGATAACATATTGAAGTACTTGATGACCAAAAATCAGACCTTAAAGCCGCGAGATGTTATCCCAAAACCATTTCAAACTCTTTGTCCAAAACCGGCTCTGCTGAGTTTTGGCGGCTGACAGAACCTACTTTTTAAAATGACCAAAAGGTTTAACTTGTTTCAAACAACTACTCTTAGATATAAAGACGAAACTTGTATGGAACATGTTAAACTATAACATACTAAAAAATGGGATCATTTGGACTTAAAATCATACCCCAAAACCGAGACCAACCAAAGCATAATTTTGGTAAAATCTTGAGAAAAGTGCTGACCTGTTTTTGCTTAATATGAATTGTTCACCCATTTGCCTTAGGATTTGGCCTTGGTGTTGTAGAAAATATTTTTATCTAAGTGGTGTATAAAAATTATAACTTGATTCCTAGTTTAGATATCCCAAAACCTTGTCGGCCCTTTTAATTTAATACTTGACTTTTGGCCTTAAAATTTATTAAGTGTATGATTGAGTACCCTTTTCCATGATACTCGAGCTTTTGTATGATGATTGAATTGAATTAGTTGATTAGTGTCTTAAGTGAATGTATGATGATTTAGAACTCATGCTATCATGTTTGAATCATATTTTGAGAATTGTGTCTTATACTTTGCAAATTGTACTATGAACCTTGCCACGCTAGTTGATGCCATGCTATAAACTGTTGCACTTGAGATCAATGGTACACATTATGAGCATTGTCATTTGCATCCTGACTTGTTGGAGTCCATCTATGCAAACCCTTGTCGGGATGGGCTATGTTGAGATCGTCGTTCTTGATTCTAAGTCTAGGGCATCCCTGGTTGCCATTTTCAAAAATATTTTAGTTTATACACCATGGGTGTGACCCCAGTGTTTAAAATGATTATGGCTTGTAAACTCTGGGTGCATTCCCAGTGTTTAAAATGGTTTATGGATATTGTTGGGCACCATGGGTTCGTCGCTAGCATTCCAGTTTGATGATTTAGACTTTGGGTTGATACCAAACGAGCATTCTTGATCTTAAGGTGGGTTTTGTGCGCATATAATTTTGGCCAGGATTTGGAATAAGGATGTTATTGGCCACCCCACGCCGTTGCCATTGAGTAAAATAGCTGTCACATGATGCTCGGTGAAGTGGTTACTATTCGCAACGAGGCGAGAATAGGTTTGGTGATCAGAGTCCCACCAAGTCTACTCTGGTGATTTTCAGTGTGGAATCCCTGTTATAATCTGGGTGCATGTTGGGTTGGGTATGTTCATTTCATGCTCACGTGTTTATTGACTCATCTGCTATCTTATCATAAATTTGTCTGTCTCCTTGACTATAAACTGTACTTGGTGTTATATGGTATGTGTTGTGGTGAATTTTGTGCCGTGAGATTAGTTAGAAGGTTAGAGTGTTTTGCTTCTGAGCCTTGGCTCATGGCATTTGTGCCACAAGTGAGAAGGAGTTCTTTAAGGAAGTCATCCCCGAGGGAGAAGAAGAGTTGGAAGGACAAGGTGAATTCTAAGTGCACATGGATCCAGCTAATGCATTCTGAGGAATCAAGATCTCTACTTTTGTTCTTACATGCAGTTTTTCCCATGCTTAGCTTTTTTTGAATTTTCTTAGTGAAACTGTAATAGTCATGTAATTTTGGACAGTTCAAAACTCGTTTATAATGTAATAACTATCATATGTAAATATGAATGTATGGTTAGTATATCCCTATGTTTATATTTATGTATGTCCTGACGTGCCCGGAAGATGGGACGTCCCAAAGGTGATTTAAAAACGAAGGGATTTATGAAAGGTTTTGGAAAAATGTGTTTTAGAGCTTTAGAGCTAACCCTTGGGGTTGAGTTTGGATTTTTAAATATTTGGTTGAGATGGGGGTTTATCTCGATGGATATGTGAATGATACGATAGTATGTATGTGGATATTTAATACATGGCTATGTGCATATTTATATCTGTTGAATCATGCAAAGAACTGCATATTAGGGCAAGTAATTGTCCCGTGGTAAACACCACTAAGAATTACACATTAGGGCAAGTGATTGTCCCGCGGTGAAAGACCGCGAAGAACTGTATATTAGGATAAGTGATTATCCCGCTGTGAATGACCGCGAAGAATTGCACATTAGGAAAAGTGATTGTACCGTGATGAAAGACCGTGAAGAACTTGATGATTGGGTTAGTTTTATCCCACGGTGAAAGACCATAAAAGAGTATGACATGCATATGAACTTGTTGTGTATGCTTACTATATTGTTGGACATTGTTAGATGTCGAGAGACGACGAGAAAACTTGTTATTTTTGAAAAGTAAAATCATTTTTTTTAGGCTCGTTTGAGTTGGAATATTCATATTATTCGTGTTAGCATGTTTTTCTTTTAAGTTCATGCTAGTCTGTTTCATATAGGCTTCGGGTCACGGTGTGGGATTTGTGAAAATCTTTTTCAGGTGATGGTGATCATGGGTGTTGATCTAGTGGAGCCTTAGAGGCGAAAGACTTTTGTTTAAAATTTTCTTTTATTTCATTTTGTTATGGGATCATGTACTGTTACATATATTGCCTGTTCTTAGAGGCGCATTTTGTAAGCCTTGAGGCGATATTTTATGCATGTATGGAATGTATGCTTATTTTGAGAAGAACCCTAGGTTTTGGGGTGTGACACGTCCTGGGGACAAAGGTAGCAACTATAGACTCTCACCCATTAACCTAATTCTAGGGCATCCAATAGATCGCTAGGTAACGATAAGCTGTATACATTGTTACAACAACAAACGGCTCCCAATGGGGTAAACACTTCATTTATGGGGATTAACCCAAAAAAGTGAAGCACCTATCTTGCACAAGTTTATGAACTTTCACCGATGTAACGACCTAGCTCAAACCCTTCTATTAGCAACGGTTAACCGACAAAATCTTAGGTCGCTAGAAGGTTAGATACCCTAGCTCAACCCAAAACCCTTATTCGATCCGAAAATCCTAAAAAGACCTAATACTCAAGAGATAAAACCCTAACACTCAGGGAAGGCTCTCAACATTCTAAATTAAGTAAATAACATGGAATATTAGATTAAAAATAAAAACTTTTTGTAATTAGGGTAAAATTATCATTTTGTCTATAGTACACTAAAAAATTTTAAAAATTTAAAATTTGACACATGAGCACCCTAAATCAAAGATTTAAATATAATTTAGTAGAAAAAGGTAAAATAATAACAAAAATAAAAAAAATGCCACTTAGTGGCCAGCCACCTTGGGAGTTGTGCCCAAAAAGTCATTTTTTGCATTTTTAAGCTCAAAATGAGAAAAAGATGTACAAATCAAGCATTGTTATGAATCAAGATTTTTCAAACAAGTAATATATATAATTATATAATAATATAGGATAACAAAAGAAAATAAATCATTATTAAAATTCTTGCACACATAAATAAGTCAAAAACTCACACCTTCTAAAACTAGCTTAATTTGACTTGAAAGCCAATACCTATTTAATCAATTGCTATAAAAATTATAATAATTCAAGACAATACTAAAATAATCTTAAACATACTAAAATAACATGTTTTCGTAGGTAGGGACACAAAAAAGATGCACCAAAATAATTTTTAAAGCATTAAATTTAATTACTCTCCAATTCTCCCCGCATTAAGATTCTCGATACCCACCAATTAAATTTAATTACTGATACTTTAATTTAATCAGTATCTTGGTATTCCTTAAGTCCTTCTGCTTAACATATTTGACCGCCGGATAATTAAATTCACCTGCAGGGTTTGGTCCAGTCAAAACTTATAAGCTTCCTTAAGGAGGTATCATCAATCCTGATTTTTCGCGACGTGAATTCCGTCAATAATTAATATTTGTCATATAATTATTACTGCTATCCAACTCACCAAAAATATAGACCCATATAAGATCGCACCATCTAATTAATCAAAACAACGAATATTAAATATATGCAAATCAATAATTATTTCAGGATTAAGAGGATAAACATTATTCATAATAATTTTGGGGTATGAATTAATTTATATAGTCAGTATAAAATTAATTACCCCAAATGTTCCGTTCAATACACACAAAGTGTACTGGCACAGAGAGTCGGAACAATAGATAACGCTATTATCTGTTCCCCATAACCAAAACAGGTCTACTAAAACTCTGTGCCACAGTTATACTGATGATATGTCCATTTCCATGTAAACTGTGAACATAAAACTTATATTCTGCAAGAATATAAAATCTGATCTTCTGTGTGCAAGCCGTACTCTACACACCAGATTAAATACTATATAGAACATCGGACATTCATATATAACAAAAAAATGATATACATACATTACTCATAAAGATTCTCATAAAATTAAAAATTAATTTTATTAAAATAAAATTAAACACTAAAAACATAGTTTTCAGTATACTAACCCTAACAATCTCCCACTTATACTCAAAACCATGCTGCCATACATCTGACTCTCATGCCCTCTACATGACTATCAAAAGTCTAAGCCGGTAAGCTCTTTGTAAATGGATCTGCAACATTGTCTCCTGATGTAATCTTGGTCACAGCAATATCACCTCTCTGTACAATTTCTCGTATCAGGTGATACTTACGCTAAATGTGCTGGCCTTTCTTATGGACCTTTGGCTCCTTCGAGTTTGCAACCGCTCCGCTATTATCACAATAAAGTATAATAGCCGACTAAACTAAAGGTACCACCTCTAGATCCAATAGGAAGTTCCTAAGCCAAACGGTCTCCTTGGCTGCTTCAAAAGCTGCGACATACTCAGCCTCTATGGTGGAATCAACAATGCAGGACTGCTTGATACTCTTCCAACTTATAGCTCCACCTTCTAAGGTAAACACATATCCTAAGGTAGACTTACGGGAATCCTTGTCAGATTAGAAATCTGAGTCTGTGTACCCCAAAGGTACTAGACTGTCTGCCTGGTGAACCATCATATAATCCTTAGTCCTTTTCAGGTACTTGATTATATCCATTACTGCAGTCCAATACTCCTACCCTGAGTTAGACTAATATTTGCTAACCATGCCAATGGCAAAGCAGATGTCGGGTCTAATGCAAATCATAGCATACATAAGACTTCCTACTGCCGAAGCATAAAGAACCGCATTCATCTTCTCTATTTCATCATGTGTCTTAGGACACTGATCCATGGATAGAGTGATTCCATGCCTGAAAGAGAGAAACTATTTCTTGGAATCCTGCATGCTAAAACGAGTAAGGATATTATCGATATACTTTGCCTATGATAAGCCTAACATCCTTTTTTTCCAATCTCGCACAAGATTGATCCCAAGGATATAACTGGCTTCTCCCAAGTCCTTCATATCGAACTATCCTGATAACCATATTTTAACTGTAGATAATGCCCCCACATCGTTTTCAATAAGTAAGATATCGTCTATATAAAGTACTAGAAAGATCACCACGCTTCCGTCACGCTTCTTGTACACACAGGACTCATCCAGACTTTAATCAAAACCATAAGACTTTATAGCTTAATCAAATCGAGTGTTCCAAGACCTCGATGCCTACTTAAGTCCATAAATGGATCTCTTAACCTTACACAATATGTGTTTTGGCCCTTTGCATTGAATCCGTCTGGTTGTATCATATAGATACACTCGTTAAGACTTCCATTAAGAAAAAACTGTCTTGACATCAATTTGTCAAATTTCGTAATCGAAATGTGTGGCCTTGGATAAGAGAATCTAGATAGACTTAAGCATGGCAACTGGTAAACCCTTTAGCAACAAACCTAGCTTTGAAAATTTCAACCTTCCTGTCTACTCCTCTCTTTCTCTTGTAGATCCACTTGCATTCAATGAGTTTTATCCATTCGAGTGGTTCTACAAGTTCCCAGACCTGATTGGAATACATAGATTCAATCTCTAAATTCATTACCCTTTCCCAAAAATTTGCATCTTTATCTTTTAGTGCTTCTTTGTAGTTATAGGGCTCGGTATCTAGTTCTGCCAAAATCTTGTCAAACGAATTTTCTAAGAACATATACCGATTAGGTTGATGAACAACCCTCCCACTACGACGAGGCACTACCTGTGTCTGTGTACAGGCAGTAACAGGCTGTGCAGAATCTGAACCATATGCATCAGCACTCTGTTCTTGATTTTCACTTGTCCCGATAATCCTCCCACTACAACGAGGTAATGGAATATTAGTAACTTGTGGTTCCTCTTCCGTTCTACTGGTATTTTCTCTCAGTTCTTTTAGAGCAATTTTTCTATTGGGCCTGTGATCCATATTATAATCATCTTCCAAGAATCGGGTATTGGTGCTAACAATGACCTTCTGATCCTTAGGATTATAAAATATACCACCATTCATTCCCTTGGGATACCCAACAAAGAAATAGACTATTGTCCTCAGTTCGAACTTACCAACATTCCCTTTCAGCACTTGTGCTGGACACCCCCAAATCCAAATGTGTTTCAGACTAGGCTTATGCCTGGTCTACAATTCTATCGGAGTAGAAGGTACTAACTTAGAAGGTATCAAGTTCAGAATGTAAGCTGTGGTTTCTAAAGCGAGTTCTTAAAACGAATCTGGTAAACCTGAATAACTTATCATTGACCTTGCCATCTCCATAAGAGTCCTATTCCTTCTTTCTACTACACCATTTTGATGTGGAGTGCCAGGTGCAGTCAACTAGAATGTAATTCCCTCTAATGACAAGTAGTCTTTAAACTCTCCAAAGAGGTATTTCCCACCACGGTCAGATCGTAGTAATTTGATACTTTTACATAGATGCTTCTCTGTCTCCAACTTGAATTTTTTAAATTTCTCAAAGCATTCAGACTTACGGTGTATCAAGTCAATATATCCATACGTTGAGTAGTCATCATTGAAACTGACGAAGTACTCAAAGCCACCTCTAGCCTGGATTGTCATAGGACCACATTTATCAGAATGAACCAGCTCTAACGGTTCTTTAGCTTTATAGCCTTTGGCTGAAAAGGGCCTCTTTGTCATTTTACCCTCTAAGCAAAATTCACAGACTGGAAGTGCCTCCACTTCCAATGAACTCAAAGGTTCATCTGCTACCAGTTTGTTTATCCTTTTTAGATTAATATGACCCAAGCATAAATGCCAAAGAAACGTCTGGTTCATTAAAGAAGGAAACTTTCTCTTATATGGTAATATAGATGTATTATTAATTTCAGTTAGTTGTAGTGTAGGGGAGATTGGAGTAATAATATAAAGATCATCCACCAATGTACCAGAACAGATAACCTGTTTATTATCCTTAATAATCACAAAGTTATCAAAATAAACCAAATACCTATCTTTAACCAATCAAAAAATGAAAACTAAGTTCATTCTAATGGCAGGTACATAAATAAAATCTCTCACTATTACAATCCGATCTCTACCAAAACTGAGTGTGAGATCTCCTACTACAACTGCTGTTACCTTTGTATTATTGCCCATATGCAGGTAAATCTCCCCATCACTAAGTTATCGAGTTTTCGGGAACCCCTACAATTAATTGCAGATATGATTAGTGGCTCCCGTATCTACACACCATGTACCGATAGATAACACCGCTAAACATGTTTCCACAACCATTGAACAGAAATTACCCTATTCGTTTTGCCTTATGAGAAATACTAGACATAACTTTTTCTAGTGCCGGGTCTAGTTGTAGGAAAAACATCTGTCTTTTGGCTTTTTCACACCAGTCCGTGGCCCATTAACTACATAAAAACTGTGTCTCCCTATTTCTAAACTTTTTTTTTTATTCATGCCTTTCAGCCTAGAGGAAGAACGTTTTTCAGGAACAAACACATTTTCTGGTATTGAAGGAAAATCCTTTGTAGTTAAAGTTATATCCAAGTTATATTTCTAGTCAATAAAATTCAGTCCCGCAAGTTTATTTTCTTTGAGTAATAAAGCGAGTAGGTTGAAAGCCATTTTAGTCCTGAGAATCACATAATTAAAAATACCATTAATTATGACAAGCAAATTTTTGAATTCATTTTAAATTGGTTCCCTCTACCATTTTAAAATTAATTTGCCAGTAGCCTAGTAACCTTGAGAATAGAATACCACAATGGGTGGACGTCTACTATCCATCATAAGAGCAGACAAACCAATTTTTTTTTTATTTTACTATCTACACAACTGACCATGCCAAGTGAAATTAAATAGCTAACATAATTTTGGTCCAGTATATAATAGCAATCACTCAGATGGAGAGGATACTATTATATACAGTTAAGTGTTAACCATCACCTAATTCTAAGCTAATCACTTCGCAGTGAACCCTTCAGATGGAGAAGTGATCCACACTAACAATTATTCAGAATTATCCCTAAAGAAAGTTTGTACAGGTGATACCACAATTAATCTGTCCAATGGGGAGGATGGTCTTACTGCCAATACATAAGGTTTAATTGCATCGCCTACAAACTGGTGATAAAGACAACGGGATTTATCTGTAAATAAATTTCCTCTCCCACTTAGATTTTTAAAATATTTTTTAAAGTTATAAAAATCTGTTTAATTAAAATAAATTTATTAATTTCAAAAATCACACGATCTGAAAGAATCAAACATCTTTCTGTGTACACGATTTTAAAAATTCTAGTTATCAAACTATTTTTTCGTGTTTAAATATGTAACTAATAAAATTTAATAAATGCACAATTTTTTCTTTAGCTTTTCAGCTAAGGTAGTGATTAAAGGCATTTATTCATTTTATTTATCATCCCATATTTTTTGAAAAATAATAATTTATTATGATTAAATATTTTTTTATTTAATTAATTTTAAAATTCAGAATTAATTCTCACGTTTTTCTAAGATATCCAATTTAAAAAAAATTATCTTAAACGTGATATTTTGTAAAAAAATAAAATATCAAAAGTTTTTCATTTAATTAAAACTAATTAATTAAAAAAAACTTAATTTTATTTTTCATTACAAAATATTTTAATTAAAACCGATAGCCAACTGATGCATTTAAATTAAGTGCAGACAAATCAATATTTATCATTCACGCAGTTAATTATATAAAAGAATAAATTAAATGCAAGATAAATATATCCCGATTTTATGATCGAATTGAAACTCTAAAGTGTTTCTGTCTCCTATTTAAAGATAAATTTCCAGTCTTTCAGTTGCTGCAGAAAGCTACTTCGGATAAAACACCGCTGCTGCGCTACTATTTTGTTGGCCTAATAAGACCTCAATAACCGATTTTGATGATAACAAACTTATGTATCTAATTGTGCAAAATTGAGATTGTTTACAGGACATACATGATTAGGACAAACCAAGATACAAAATGGAAGCCATGATGCATAAATTCAAAATCAAGATCTTTGGTGACAAGTTTTTGTGGAATCAAGACATTGAAGGATTGAAGAATGCAAAACAAGTTGTAATTCTTTTATTTAGGATTCTTTGTACATTCATTTTCTCTTGAGATTTTTCTTTGAAGCTCATAGGAATCCTAAAAATGAAAAAAATAATTTTTCAAAAGAAATCATGATCAAACCTTTTTGGAAAATAAAAATTTTGGTTTTTAAATGCATCAGTCGACTGAGGCAATATGGCCTGTCGACCGAACAGGTTACCAAAAATACATTTTCAGAACCACAATAGTTCAGTCGACCGAACCTTGATGTTCAGTCGACCGAAGATAGGTTCAGTCGACCGAATGACTCTCTTCAGTCGACCGAACAGGCTTAAATTTTGAAAAATTCTGAAAACGGCTAGTTTGAAACTTCTATATTTAGCCCAACGGCTATATGATTTTTGGAGCGTATAAAAAGAGGGTTTGAGCCATTGTTTTACTCACTCAATCCTCTCAAACATTCTCTCTTGTTTACTACATCTTTGCTCTTCAA
>JAUMHN010045862.1:0-28135 GCA_032360265.1 Heliamphora ciliata | reverse complement strand
GGATCAATTCATATAGTCAGTATAGAATTGATCATTCCGTTGATCCTGCTCAATACACTCCAAGTGTACTAACACATTGAGCTCGAACATCAAAATCCCAAAACCTGAATTCGACCCGTTCGACCTAACCAAAACCAACTACTATAACGATGTACTACAATCGTACCAATGGAATGTCCGGGTCCACTATGATTGTGAGCCTACCTGTATAATATGTCAGAACCTATGACCCGATCTTCTGTGAAGCATGCACCGAGTCAAATACTGGACAGAATATACGGACTATGCGTTCATTCATCACAAATATAAATATGAAACCACAAATGCAAAAACATCTCAAATGTTTCTCATTAATATGCCAGGGATAAAGAATAAAATACCTAAAAAGCATGACTTTTCAGTATACATTCCTAACAAAATATGTAAAGCGGGAGAATTTAAACTAAAGTTTTAGTTATGAGTTTCATGTCTTAGGAAGAATGCAATGATAACATTATGGAATTGGAGTAATTAGTGAGTTATTGGTACCTTGGAACTTAACTAAATATGAATTACTTGGGTGAATTTTGAACAAAATCCTAAAGTTTTTGGCTCACAATCACAGTGGCTTAATTAACTCAACGGTTGATTGTATGAAACCTTTGAATTAAGTTTTTGGCTTTGAGAAGAATAAACTAATTACACCTCCTCACTTATTGTGATAATGTATGATCATGAATTGAGCTAGATAGAAAATGGAATCATGACCAAAGAACTATGATTTGTAGCAAACGAACTAATAGAGGTTCTTAGGTTGAGTGTGTAAACGAACTTGGCAAAGCAGGAAGTTGAAATAAATAGACTAACTTATATGATTGCTTGGATTTGTATTTCATAAGCTTTGATTTAAAGCATTGAGTTTGCATTCTTTTTCAAGTGTAGATTATTGTTTCTCTTGAAGTGCGATGAACTTGACGAGTAGGAAATCAAAGCCTGAAGTTAGAGTCAAGATTAAGGTTAAATAAAGGGGCTAAGGTAATGAGATTCCTAATTTGAGTTTTTAAGAAAGTTATGTCAATGTTTGGGTTTAAATATTTTTAATGATTAACCAACTGAACTATTTTATAAGAAGTTTGTGTTTGAGACTCATGTCGTGGGACTGAAATAAGGAAAATTAAAATTTAAATTATCTAATGTAATTATAACGAGATAGTTGTGAAATGGTGAGATTTCAGATATTATTAACTTAACTTGAATGAATAGTTGAATTGATAAAATATGAGACTCTTGAGACTCTAGACTCCTGTTCTATTATTTTCTCTTCGATTCTTTCGCTAAACTCTCCTTGTACTATTATTTTCTCTTTAGATTTGGTTGATAAAAAATGTGAATTTGCTAGAAAAGCTCATGACTAACGATTACAGTATGAGGTCGTTTGTACTAATGATTACAGTGTGAGGTCGTTTGTCAATCGCTGAGTTTATCATTCTTTCCTTACTAAAGTTGCTTAAAAGAATTTCTGGAATTCACTGATTAGCGAAGATATTTCATGGTGTTGCCTCTAGTTGAACATTTCTCTTATGACTGCTACTACCATGGACCACCCTGGAGTTGTATTGATTAGTCTGAGGCTTGTTACCTTCTACTATCCTTATTGCATCCTCTGTTAGCTCGAATATGACCAGATGAGGCTAGATACAGCTGTGAGTCACATGTACAGTTCTCCTCATCGGGCTCCTTTATTGGGCAGGTATCAACGGTCTTGGACTTCTCAGTTGATGATGTCAATCTGCAATGGTTTTGAGAATAAAATTTTTGATGATTATATTGCTTGGCTAGGGAAGCGATTGAAATGCAAAGAAAAGCAAGAAGAATATGCAAAAGAAGGAACATTTGACTCTTACTTGATTGTGCTCCAATATTTCGGTGGTTTTCTTTTTATGTTATCTTTAGGAAAGAAATGAGGACTCGCGTGCATCTTGTTATGTTTAGAATGTACTGAATCATTAAAGCTTAGTAATAAAAGTTTATTCGTTTCTAGTTCTGGATGGTTTCTAAAACTATTTTTCTAATTTTCGTTTTCGCAATGTAAGCAAATTATTAGAAAAACTTAAAGGAAGCGTTTTTATTGATCACTACTCATAACAAGATTACAAAGAAAAACTTTGGACGAGGGTTTGGGCCGAACATGAAGCAAAATCTGCTTACGTATCTCGAGGAGGAAATCAGGCCATAATGTAGCTCAGGGTAGTGTCATGCTCGGGTCTTGACACTCTCCTTTTGCAATGCTCTAAATTTTGCCAACGTGGTCATTTTGGGTTTTCAGCCTTGTAGGCTGCTCTAACATTTGCTTGGGCTGCTAAGGTGGTTGGTCAACCCCTATAGAGCTGTGTGAACAAGCTGGCCCTATCGGTGTTTGTGTACTGTATTTGGAATGAACGTAATCTGAGGAAATTTTAGGGTGGTAAAAGAGGGTGCGAGAGTGTTTTGCGGGAGATTTGTACTATGATTAGGGAGAGACTTTCTTCTAAGAGAAGGGTCCCTTTTACTCTGGCTATTGTGGACACACAACGGGAGTGGGAACTGTTATCAGACATTTTCTCTACTAATGTTTAGTTGTTATAAAGTTATTTTTCGCAGCCAGGGAAGCTATAAGGATTCTTAAATGTGTGAGATTTGCCTCGTCCTCCTCTTTTGGAGAGTCGAGGGATACACATACTGAGTGAGTGGTGTGAGGTCCTTTGCTAACCTTATCTTGTGTTTGCATCCTATTTCAGTGATGGCTTGGAAGTGCAAGGAGTTAGATTTGCTTCTTCCTCCTTTTCTGGAGGGTTGAGTGATACACTTGAGTGAGCGTTGTGAGATTCTTTTCTAATTGCGCTATTTGCTAGCATATGCTTGTTCTTCGTGCATGTGCTTTTAGGAGGTAGATGGTTGTGAGATTTATTTTTTTCTTGTTGGAGAGTTGAGTGATAAACTTTGAGTGAGTGGTGTGAGGTACTCACATTTGTTGTATGTGCTAATAGGTCACGAGTATGTGCTTATCTCATGAGGAAGAAAGCTAAGGTCTGATGAAAAAGTTGAACTTTGCTCCGAAGTTGCAGAAGTTAGTCTTGACCTTGGCATTGCTGGTTATTCTTTTGGGTTTGTTGATATTTTGTTACCTAGCAATGAGGAGTGCTCATAGCCTGTTGATGAGTTATGTAGCTATTTAGTTGTTTTGTTGCTGGCTACCCTTTGGTTTGGTTGATATTTGTCCCAAAGTTGTAGCGGGCAGCTTACTTTGTATTATGTAATCCTAGGTTTCTTTGTTTTATATTGTGTAGATGCTTTGCCTTTACGATGTTCTAAAGGACTGGGTACGTGTGTTGTGTGCATGATTTTGGTTGCTTTATTGGTTTTTATAGTTAGGTTATGCTGGTTGGATTTGCAGTGATACGTAGGTTAGCTTTGCAGCAGTTGCTTGTTGGTGGAGTTTGCTTGTAGCGGCATTGATTTTGGAAACTTGTTGGTTGAGTTTTTTGATGTACATGTTAGATGGTAAAATTATGGCTATTGGTTGGTGGAATTTTGGTGTACAGCTTGAATTGTTTCGGTGGCTGTTGGTTGCTTTTTGGTGTATAGCTTGAAATTTTCGGTGGCTGTTGAAGTTTTTTTAGTGTACAACTTGAAACCAAGATGCCTAAGGAAATCCATGAGATCAAGGCCTCCATTCTAAATGCCAAAGTGAAGATTGCACGGTCTGTGGAAATCAAGAGAAGCAAAATATTCGCTTCAAAACCCTTAAAGTAAGCTGAGATTTTGTGAGTTGAATGAGGATCAATTTGAGAACTATTTTTGTTAAGTACTCCAATGCTTAGTCAGTGATAGGAGCTTTGTCTCCCAGTGCTTATGTTGCTATCATGTAATGGTAGGGGAATCTTTGGACTATCATAATTTGGGTTTTGGTTTTGTTTTGTTATTTTTGTAGCCATGTGTCTTGACCTTTTGGGTTTGTTTTGGGTATGTATAGCCTTGGTTGGATATTCCCCTTGAAAACATGTACTTTTTCTTTATTTTATGTTACTTTTAATTACCTTTTTTTTTCAACTTAGCGAGCTTTTCTTTTTATTTTTATTTTTCTCTCAGGGGTAAAAATTCTTTTGCTGGTCCAAGTTGGTTGGCATAGAAAAGACATTTTTGTCCGAATCCATAAGAATGGCAGCTCCTCCTGACATTACGGTCTTCATAAGATAGGGCCCGACTCAATTAGATTTGGACTTGCCTCTTGGATAAAAAATTAGAGCCCTAATCTCGTTGAGAACAAGGTTGTCTGCTTTTAGGTTTCAGGATTTAACCTTCTTATTGGATGCTCGAGCTACTCTTATCTGATTCCATTGTATGTGAAACAGTACCCTGAGCCTCCTCTCGTCAAATAACATTACTTCCTCAAATATGTCCATCTGCCAATTTGCCTTTGAAATATTACACTCAGCCATTGTTCTCAAGGATGAGATCTCCGACTCTATAGGCAGGATTGCTTCCATACCATGGACTAAAGCCTATAGTGTGGGTTGAAGTTTTGATCGATGTTGAGTATCCACATAGCGCAAATGATAATTTTTCTGGATAATCTCTGCTTGCCTCTATCATTTTCTGCAAGATCTTATTCATATTCTTGTTAATAGCTTCCACAACTCTGTTAGTCTATGGTCTATATGGAGAGGATTTGTGAATCGTTATCCAATACTTTTCTAAGAGTTCTAAAACTTCTCATTGGAAGGGGGAACCACTATCGAAAATGATCTTGTCTGGAACTTCATATCGAAAAATGAGGTTATCCTTGATGAATTTGGCTATATGAGAAGCCTTCAGCACAAAATAGGAAGTTTCTTCGACCCACTTTTTGAAATAATCAATGGCTACAAGGATGAACTCATGTCTATTTGATGCCTTTGGCATGATCTTCCCTATCATGTTAATCCCCTAAATCGAGAACGGTCCTGGTTAAGTCATTCTATAAAGCAGAGACGGTGGCACATGTATGGGGTTAGCGTGAACTTGACATTTATGATATCTCCGTACGAATTGGTAGCATTTTGTCTCCATTATCATCCAGAAATATCCTTAGCACAAAATCTTTTTAGCTAGCATTAACCCATTCATATATGGCCCCCAGAATCCTCTGTGCACTTCTCTTATTAGTTCATGACCTTCTTCTGAGTTGACATAAAGTTTATTAACTCCCAAATATCCTCTTTTATACAACTTTCCTCCACAGATTATAAATTGTGCAACTAATCTTCTTATGGCTCTTTGATCCTTCTTACTAGCCTGATTAGGATTCTCTCCCTTTTTTGTTGAAGTTCCAGATGTTGTGGTACCATGGTAATCTATCTGTGGTCTCTTGGATTGCAGCTATGCTATCGACAACGGGTACATTTCGTTGCTAAATTTTCAAAGGCCTCATTCTTACGCCATATGGTATATCTATCATTGAAGCCAAAGAAGCCAGGGCATCGGTAAACTTGTTTTGCAGTCTTGGCACCTGAGTGAAAGTCACATTCTTGAAGTAGGGGATCATTTTCTCCTGTTCTTGGTGGTACAACACTAGTCTTTCTTCCTTGACCTTTCATTCTCCTTATGCTTGGGATAATACCAACACCGAGTCTCCAATTACCTCTACTTTTTTTTTCCTTAGCTCTAAGAATGCTTCCAAACCGGCTAAGTAGGCTTCATGGTCAACTTGATTTTTTATAACCTCAAAGTTCAACTTGTAAGCTAATGAAACATGAGAATGGTCAAAAGTAATCAAAAGTATTCCACATCCATAGCCGTATTAGTTTGAAGCTCCATCGAAATACAAAGTCCACAACTCCTCCTTAATTTATAGTAGTTGGTTACCCAATAATTCAAATTATGGGTCCTTTTCTCCTTTAATAGGATGCTTTGCCAAAAAATATGCAACAGCCCTTCATTTACTGATTTCCTCATCACATACCGTAGGACAAATTTTCCCAGCATTGAAAATGATCGGGCCAACTTTCTTATTAACGCTGGTTTCTCAAATGGATACTTGAGTGGATCCATTCGTGAAATCAAGATGACACGGTAAGCAAGCATATAGTGGCATAATTTATTGGATGCCCAAACTAGTGCCCGAAAAGATTTTTCCAAAGGCGTATGTCGAAGTTTGCATTCTGTCATCTTCTTGCTTAAATAATAGATAGATCTCTCTATTTGGCTTCATTTTCTTGTGTGAGCATATAACCCATCGCTGAATCGGTTATTGATAGATACAAGATAAGAGGATTTTCAGGTTTTGGAGGTGATAAGAATGGGGGTTTCCATAAGTATTGTCATATGGTATTAAGAGCATCCTGGCATTGTTGATCCCATAGAAACTTCATTCTCTTCTTAAGTAGTCGAAAAAGAGGTTCGTAGGTAGACGTTAACTTGGCTATGAATCGACTGATGAAATGAATTTTCCCCAAAAAGCTTCTTACCTCTTTCTCAGTCCTAGGAAGGGATATTTTAAGGATAGCTTTGATCTTTGATGAATCTACCTCAATACCACATTGTGTAATCATAAATCTAAGCATTTTTCTTGGAGTTACTCCAAAGGCACACTTTTGTGGGTTTAGGCGCATCCTATACTTCCTAATTCATTTGAAGAACTTCTTTAAAGTTACAGAGTGTCATTCCCTGGTCTTAGACTTCACTATCATATCGTTTACGTAGATCTCTACTTTTTTGTATATCATACCATATAGGAGCATAGTTGCCGCTCTCTGATAGGTTGCTCCTGTATTCTTCAATCTAAAAAGCATAACCTAATAACAATAAGTTCCCCAAGGCATAGTGCAGGTGTTTTTCTTTTTGGTCTCGTGGGATGCACCGGCTATCTATTATTTTTTGAAAAACATTTTTTTCTTTTCAAAACAAGAAAATCCAAATCTAAGACATCTGAGCATCATTTTCTTTTTAGAAAAATGGAGTCGCAACTTGGTTTTTGAGAAAAACCAAGAAAAACAAAAAAATAAAGGCTGCGAGTCTTTAAAAAATGTAACCAGAGAAAAAGAGGGTTCGGAGGCTAAGGCACGAAAAGGGAAGGTGTTAGGTACCTTTTTCGCCCAACCGTGAGGTTGGCCTCTACTTTGTCAATATTGATAACATATATAGAATGAAAGGTTGAAGAGAGTTCAAATAAAAGCAAACAACGAAACAAAATCCTAACTATGATTTCTAGGGTCATGCAACTTAGTTATTATTTTTAGATATGCCACACGTATTGTTTGAGTAAAGCAAAGTAAAAAACATGTGAATAAGCAATAAAACGAATAAATGAGGACTTAAGGGTGATGTAACAATATTTCTGCCTCTAATCATGCTATGAACAGGCTATACAAAATAAATAATGAAGATTTAAGCACTACTTTGAGCTACTAGACATACATAAAAACTCACGGACATAGCAACCAATGTCACGGCCGTGACAAAAAAAAGTTACAAAACCCGCGGCTGTGACAAATATAAGGTTACCGCGAAGAAAAAAATGAATCATCTCACGGCTGTGACAAATAAAAGTCATAGCCATTGTTTTTAAGGGTACAAAAAGGGTATAAACATGGCACAATGCTTTAAAAAGACTCACATGAATAGGATGTGTAGGACAGAGACCATAACTTATTGATTCTACATTAGATCCGCCATCCTTCATCCTTTATACAAGCAATAACTCTAAAACAGAATGTATAGGTTATCAAAATGAACAATAGAATACTTAAAACACATTTTCAAGCCACTGGCCTCACAAAACTTCATGGCCGTAGCAAAAGGATATGGCGGCCTTAACAACAATGAAGAAAAAGTTGCAGCCGTCATGTTTGTAGATCTACAAAATAGAGAGAAATGTGGTATATAAAATGTAGACCATGACCTATATAATCTAGGCCAGATCAACCATCCATTTCCCATCAAGAACATGGACTATGACATAGAATATGCCAAGTAGAATAAAGAGAAGAAAGTGTAGACACCCCAATCTAACCAAACCGAATCTTAGGCACCCATCTCGAATGCATCCCGATGACGAAAGAATAAGAATTAAGATCGGAGATACTCGTAAGCAAGCGAAAACACAAAAACCATCAAACAGCCCAAGTCGTGACCTTCATTTCTAACGACCGTCACTATTTGATCCTCGCCGCTACTTTTTGATCTTAGCTACTGCCTTTGTTGTAACGATTGTCACTTTGGAAACCCAACTGTTACATTTCATCTTTATACAGATTGCGGCTTAAACTGTAAAAAAGCAAAAAGGTGCCGGCCTGAACTGTTAAAAATCAAGAAGGCAACGACTGCTACTATTACCCCTTTTTGGACAGGTGGCAGTATTCCAGAGGGGGTCTTCCTTGCCCGTTTTACCTATAAATAGACGCCATTTCCAAGTCAAAGAAGAGAAGAACAATTCCAAAACACCGTTACTATGCTAAAATCCATTCTCACGCAATATCCTATACTTCCCAAGCCATTTTTGTGTTGTTTCTTGCCTTGGAGGAGTCCTTGGAGCTTGTATTGGATTGATGACCTCCTATTCACTCCACGAAGGGACCACTTGAGGCGGATATACACACGAGGTAACCTTAGGAACCACGACTTCTCTCTAAACCTTCATTTTCTCCCTCCGAAGGTGTCGTAGGTGAGATTTCTATTGTTTTGTTATCATTTATTTCTATGCAAACATCATTTTTCTTAAGTTCTTATTATATTCAGTTCCTTTACAATCTTCAGCTTTGTATAGTTAGTATTGTTTCCATTCTGTTTTCATACTCACCAGCACACCGAACACATTTAAAGTTTTTTGAGGTTCTACAAAACCAACGGCCGTGACCTTTTAATGACACGACCGTGAGGTTTGTTTCACCTATAGTAATGGCCATGAAGTGTCATGCTGAGCCACCAACTTTTTGATCGAAAATAGTAACGGCTGTGAGGTTCCTAAACTGAGCCGTCATTTTCAAACCTATACAAGATACGGTCGTGTGGTTTTTATTTGCCCAGGCCACGATATTCCTTTTAAGCTGGAGATGTAAAGAAACACTTTCAAAACCCTTTGATCTCCTTTTATTTCATATTCTTCTATCTTGTTTTTGTTCTGTTTAATGTTCATGCATCTCGGTTTACTTTATTAAGAAGTGATGAATAGTAGATATGGCCTAGATTAAATGAGCTATAGTCTCTGTTCCTTACATTTTTATTTCTGTTTGTTCAGAGGTTCTACAAAATCAACGGCCGTGACCTTTCAATGACACGGCCGTGAGGTTTGTTTAACCAATAGTAACGGCCGTGAGGTTCTTATACCGAGCTGTCACCTTTATGCCTATGAATAGTCCGGCCTTGATATTACTTTATCCAGGCCGTGACCTTTGTCTTGGGCTAAGAGTGTGAAGATGTCTTTAAAAACTTCATGATATTTATGCTTTATAGTTTTCTTTCCCTCTTTGCTGTTCTTATATGTATTATTTCTTTTATACTCTTGTTTCTTTCCTTGAGGGGCAATGAACAGTAGATCTAACACCAAATCAGTGGGTTGTGATCGATGTTCTTTATGCTTTCATTTCAGTAACTAATGTGGACCTAGAACATGTCGTCCGTGACCTAAAAATACGTACGACCGTATGTTTTATAAGGCATAAAGTGCTGGCCGCCATAAGTTGTTATCATAATTGTTAGTTTTACCTCTGTGATTGTCACGACCGCTCTTTTACTTTGGCTACGGTTGCATGGTTTTTGGAAGCCAGTGACACGAGAGATGTGTTAATGCTTCTTTTTGTTTCCATCCGTAGTGCCTAGTACTTTCTGTTTAATATTTTTCATTGCATGAAGGATGAAGGATGAGGGATTTGGCCTAAGATTGATAGGTCATGGCCTTTGTTATATTTATCCTACACATTTGGGCCCCTTTTTGGTCCTCGCTTCACATCCATACCCTTTTTAGAACCCTAAAAACCACAGTCGTTACTTTCATTTGTCACGGCCATGAGATTATATTTATCATGTTTGTTGCGACAACCTTATATTTGTCACGGCTGCCAGCTTTATGACCTTTTATGTCACGGTCGTGACATGTGTTGCTATGGTCGTGTATTTTATGCATATCCAGTAACTTGAAATAGTGTTTTAATCTTTTCTATTTTGTTCTGTATAACCTGTTTATAGCATGTTAGAAACTAAAACTTTGTTGCATGTCCCTTAGGTCTTTATTTGTTTATTTTACTGTTCACTCGCATGTTTTTCGCTTTACTTTGCTCAAACTATACGTATGGCATATCTAGAAATAATAACCAAATCGCATGACCTTGAGAATCGTAGTTAGGTTTTGCGTTGTTATTTGCTTTTGCTTGAACTCTCTTCAACCTCCTGTTCTGTATATGTTACCTTTAAAATAATTTATAATAAGAACCAACATTGACAAAGTAGAGGCCAACCTCATGGTTGAACGAGAAGGGTGCCTAACACCTTCTTTTCTCGTACCTTAGCCCACGAACCCTCTTTTTCTCTGGTTATACTTTTAAAAGACCCGCAGCCTTCTTTTATTTTTTTAGTTTTTCTCAAAAAACAAGTGGCGACTCCATTTTGTTTTAAAAATGCGTTTGGATATCTTGGATTTTTTTATTTTAAATATAAAAGGAACATTCTTCTAAAAACGATGGATATCCGGTGCATTCCCCCTCCCAATCTCTCAAAAACGCCCACAGTTTTTCTGGCAACTCCACCGAGGACTGGTTTTTTAAAAAATCATAAGAGGGCTTAACTTGAAATGTCAATGGTTCTTATTATAAACTTTTTCATTGGTATTCACATTTGCATTTGTATATTTGTGTGCTTGGTTCTTAAAACCCTGCTCCACCTACCCAATACCTCGGTCAGTTAACTGTCTCGGGACTATGTTGAGGAAGCCAGCAAGCTTTCTGGCCACATGCTTCCATAGATGTGGCAAGAAGAGTTATTGCGCACCGTTTGACCATGCATTGTACCATTCTTAGCATTGAAATCTATATTCTTAACTCTATTTAGAAGGTACGCTGAGTGAAGACCTACCAGCTTTTTCATGAGCATATAGCTTCTTAGAACCCTTCTTTTAGGTTCAATAAATCTTTTAGGGTTATGTGATTTTCTTTTTATGGATTCTTTTGTTTGTATAGTAGCACCTCGATTAGGGTTAGCCTTCATTTTCCTGATCCGTTATCGAGGGAGAGTTGTTTTGAGTTTTTGTGGGAGTCTTCCGATTTGTACGAGTCCATTTTTCGCGAGTGAGGTATTTTGAGTCTAGGCCTAGCTGATGAGTTTTTTGGTTTGTGTAAGCCCTTTTAGTTCAGAGACCTAGGATCATAGCTTTAGATAGAGAAGAACTTATACGCACTTAGGCCTGATCCCCGAACGAAAGGCTTAGAAGTACTAGCCAGTTGAGATTGCCGATGGCAGACCCAGAACTGACCATGGCTAACATGATGAGGGCAATTTTGAAATTGCAAAGGACAGTTGAAGGGGTTAGTACTGCTATGACGAATCAAGCTAGGCTTCAGACACAGTATTAGGTTCAGATTCAGGCCTTACAGACTCGGGTCACGGAACCCAATGTGGTTGTTCCAAATGATTAAGCAGACGGGGTAGGAAATGATATTTAGGATGACAGTGCAGGACTCGAGGGAACTCAGCAAGCAGCTGCTGCACAGTCTATTCGAATGGGGATCTCAAAAATTCCAGCCACGGAAGAATTTATCTTGTTTGATAAGGTTGGTATACTGAAAATCATGTTTTTAGTATTTAATTTTATTTTTTAATAAAATTAATTTTTTATTTTTATGAGAATCTTTATGAGCAATGCATGTATATCATTTCTTTAATGTTATGCATGGATGTCCGATATTCTGTATAGTATTTAATCTGGTGTGTAGAGTACGATTTACACAAAGAAGATCAGATTTTAGGTTTTTGTACAATATAAATTTTGTCTTCACAGTTTAGATGAAAATAGGCATACCATCGGTATGACCGTAGTACAGAGTTTTAGTAGGCCTGCATTGGCTACGGGAAATAGATAATAGCATCGTCTATTGTTCCGACTCTCTGTATTAGTACACTTTGTGTGTATTGAACGTGACATTTGGGGTAAATAATTTTGTACTGACTATATAAATTAATTCACACCCCAAGGTTATTATGAATAGTGCTTATCCTCTTAATCTTGCAATAATTATTGATTTGCATATATTTAATATTCGTTATTTTGATTTATTAGAAGGTGCGATCTTATATGGGTTTATATTTTCGGTGAGTTGGATAGAGGTATTATTTATATGAAAAATATTAATTATTGACGGAATTCATATTTCGAATGATCGGGATTGACCATACCCCCTTAAGAATGCTTATATGTTTTGATTAGGCAAAACCCTACAGGTGGATTTGATTATCCGGCGGTAAAATAAGTTAAGCGGAAGGACTTAAGGAATATCAAGATGCCGATTAAATTAAATTGTCAGTAATTAAATTTAATTGGCGAGTATCGAGAATCTTAACGTAGGGAGAAATGTTAAGCATTTAATAACAGGAGCTCAATGTAAGAAGGTCATGAGATTATGGCTCAGAGTGGAATTATAATTTTTTAGTGGTGTGAACTGTAATTTAGTGTTTTATGAAAATTGTAGAAATCGCTGCGTCTTTCCATAATTACAGAAATCGCTAGTAGGTATCTGTGTTCCACTAAAAGTCTTACTCATAATTACTCCCTAGGACCCTGCTGTAACCCTATATATATGCGGGTAGGCTGAACCAGTTTATCATTATTGATATATCATATTTTTGTCTTTCAAGACAAAAGATATCGAGGTTCTGCTAGTATGAGTTTTCGATAGTTCGTAACCCACACTACGTTCGATGATCGCATACGGAAATACGGTAGAAGATCTGACATGAGCTTCAACTCGGAATCAAATCGTAGTTGAAAAATCGATCGACAAAAGGTATTCTACTAAATTAACTTTGGTTGCACGGATTTTGTTTTGATCGTTCGTCGTCAAAAGTTTTATCTGTAGCTCGTTTCGGCGTTTGCCCATCCAGTTAATTTTTTTTATCGAAAATCATTTCCAAAAATAATGATTTTGGCAGTATTGTCTCCAACAAATTGGTATCAGAGCCATTTTAATTTCTATTTACGGTTATTGGGGTCGGGTAGAATTAGAACTGTGCTAACTTTATTTTTCATGCGTTCTAAATTTCGATTTTATAATCATAATTTATTTTCTTGTTTGATTGAATGCATGGATGATGATTTAATTTGTTTTTTTTAATCACGAGGGTTGACCGTAATAGATTGATTGTGAACTCTACGGAGGCATAGAATCAATGTAAAATTATTATTTTTTGATTTTTAGTTCTTGTATATATATATATATTTTTTAATTTTATGTAATCGAAAAAAAAGGAGGAACAAAGAACAGTCGAATAACACGGCTTTGGGAATCATGGATTAAGCAGCGGTTTAATACCGCAGACGTTCTTTATTTTTTTTGGATAAAATAAATTAAAAAGAGGCGGCGTCAGTTTCTGAACGGTTCGCCAAACAGCGCCTAAAGGCTGTTTTCGAAACAGCAGTTTCATGAAGCACTAATTCCCAAAAAGCCAGCGCCAAACAGCGCTGTTATCCAAGCAGACTGTTACGGCATCTTTGACGCAATTCCAAACAGCAGTAACGCTATTGTTCAATTGAAGATCAAGTGAAAAACCAGGCTGTTTTCTAGCACTTCAGCGGCGCAAGCAATTCCCAAACGCGGCGCAACTCCTCTAAAACTGCAAACAACAAGCTGTTTTTAAACAGGCGCAATTCGATTTCACTGTTTGGCTTGAAAAAAAACCCCACGTGGATCCCACTTTTGTATACATGCGCTAACACTATTTCAGTGATTTCCATGATGCCAGCGCCACACGGCGCAATCCAAGCAAAGTTGCGGCAATTCTGGAACTCAGTAGCACAGCAAGAAGCGGCGCAAGCAACCAATTGCATTGAATGGGATTAACGCATTAGTGCAACAAATCCAAAACAGTACCGTGGTTTTACAAAACACAGAAGCAGTTTTTAATTCCAAACCACACCTACTGTTTCGGCAATTTCGGGAATACCAGGCTGTTTGGTTGGCTGCGGTTTTACTGTTTTGGTTGGCTTAAAATTTCTGATAAAGATTGATCGAGAAATGTTGATACAATCAGGATACAGTAAGTTGATAAAAATTGGACTATTGAAATTTATCTTAAAAAGGTGACTGAAACTCTTTAAAGTTTCAATCTGATCATAAAATCGGGATATATTTATCTTGCATTTAATTTATTTATTTTATTAATTGTGTGAATGATAAATATTGGTTTTATTTATTCTGTTAATTTAATTAATTTGAATATTCGATTTTGATTAAAATATTTTGTAATAGAAAATAAAATTAAGTTTTTTTAATTAATTAATTTTAATTAAATAGAAAAATTTTAAAAATTTTATTTTTTTATAAAATATCACGTTTAAGGTGATTTTTTTAAAATCGGATATCTTAAAAAAACGTGAGAATTAATTATGAATTTTGAATTAATTAAATGAAAAAATGTTTAATCGAAATAAATTATTATTTTTCAAAAAATGTGAAATGGAAAATAAAATAAATAAATATCTTTAATCACTACCTTACCTGAAAAGCTAAAGGAAAAATTGTGTATTTATTAAATTTTATTTGTTACGCATTTAAATACGAAAAGATGGGTTGATAAATTAGAATATTTGGAATCGTGTATACAGAAAGATATTTGATTCTTTCAGATCGTATGTTTTTCAAAATTAATAAATTTATTTTAATTAAAAGGATTTTTATAACCCTAAAAAATGTTTTAAAAATCTAAGTGGGAGATGAAATTTATTCACAGATAAATCCCGCGGTCTCCATCACCAGTTTATAGGCGATGCAATTAAACCCTGCGTGTTGGCAGTAAGGTCTTCTTCCCCAACAGATAGATTAATTGCGGTATCGCCAGTACAAATCTCATTTAGGGATAATTCTGGATAATTGTTAGTGTGGATCACTTTTTTAACTGAAGGGTTCATTGCGAAGCGAATAATTTAGGATTAGGTGATGGTTAACACTTAGTTGTATACAATAGTATACTCTCCAACTAAGTCACTGCTATTATATACTTAATCGAAACTATGTAAGCTATTTAATTTTACTTGGCATGGTCAGTTGCTTAGATAGTAAAATTAAAAAGAATTGGCATGTCTGGTCTTATGAAGGATAGTAAGCGTTCTCTCAACGAGGCATGCTATTCTCAAGTTACCAGGCTGCTAGCGAATTAATTTTAAAATAGTAGAGGGAACCAAATTAAAATAAATTCAAAATTTTGCTCATCATAATTAATTATTTTTTTAATTATGTGATTCTCATGATTAAAATAGATTTCAACCCACTCGCTTCTATACTCAAAGAAAACAAATTTATGGGACTAAATTTTGTTGACTGGAAATGTAA
This sequence comes from Heliamphora ciliata, assembly GCA_032360265.1. NCBI lineage: Eukaryota > Viridiplantae > Streptophyta > Magnoliopsida > Ericales > Sarraceniaceae > Heliamphora > Heliamphora ciliata. Next base: position 12,608 of record JAUMHN010045862.1, on the reverse strand, counting down.
CTTGGATATAGTTTTAATTACAAATGATATTCCATCAATACTAGGAAATGTGTTTATTTCTAAAAAAGATTCTTTTTCTAGGCCAAAAGGTATGAAAAAGAAAAAGGTTCAGAAACAGAGAGACACGATTTCTAGAGTAGTTAGTGGGTTACGAACTAGTGTGAAAAAGTCAAAAGGCAGAAGTTTTCACTGCAACCAAACCCGGTACTAGAAAAAGCTATGTCCAGTATTTCTCAGAAAGAAGAACAAACAGGGTAACTTCTGTTCACTGATTGTGGAAACATGTTTAGCGGTGTTATCTACCGGTACCTGGTGTGTAGATATGGGAGCCACTAATTATGTCTGCAATTCATTGTAGGGGTTCCAGGAAGCCCGAAAACTTATTTATGAGGAGATTTACCTGTATATGGGCAATGATACAAAGGTAACAGTAGTTGCAGTAGGAGATGTCACTCTCAGTTTTGGTAGAGATCGGGTTTTAATATTGGGAGATTGTCTTTATGTACCTGCCATTAGAAGAAACTTAGTTTCCGTTTCTAGATTGGCTAAAGATGGATATTTGGTTTATTTTAATAACTATGTGGTTATTAAGGATAATAAACGGGTTATCTGTTCTGGTACATTGGTGGATGATTTTTATATTATTACTCCAATCTCTCCTATACTGCAACTGATTGAAATGAATAATACATCTATATTACTATATAAGAGAAAGTTTCCTTCTTTAATGAACCAAACGTTTCTTTAGCACTTATGCTTAGGTCATATTAATCGAAAAAGGATAAACAGACTGGTAGTAGATAGACCTTTGAGGTCATTGGAAGTGAAAGCACTTCTAGTCTATGAATCTTGCTTAAAGGGTAAGATGACCAAGAGGCCCTTTTCGACCAAAGGATATAAAGCTAAAGAACCGTTGGAGCTGGTTCATTCTGATGTATGAGGTCCTATGACAATCCGGGCTAGATGTGGCTTTGAGTACTTCATCAGTTTCATTGATGACTACTCAAGGTATGTATACATTTTTTTGATGCATCATAAGTCTGAATGCTTTGAGAAATTCAAAGAATTCAAGGCGGAGGCAGAGAAGCATCTGGGTAAAAGTATCAAATTGCTACGATCCGATCGTAGTGGGGAATACCTCTTTGGAGAGTTTAAGGACTACTTGTCATCAGAGGGGATTACATCCCAGTTGACTACACCTGGCACTCCACAGCAGAATGGTGTAGCAGAAAGAAGGAATATGACTCTTATGGAGATGGTAAGGTCAATGATGAGTTATTCAGGTTTATTACATTCTTTTTGGGGACTCGCTTTGGAGATAGCAGCTTACATTCTGAACATAGTACCTTCTAAGTCAGTACCTTCTACTCCCATAGAATTATAGACCAGGCGTAAGCCTAGTCTGAAACACATTCGGATTTGGGGGTGTCCAGCACATGTGTTGAAAGGGAACGCGGGTAAGTTGGAATCGAGTACAGAAGCTTGTTTCTTTGTGGGCTATCCCAAGGAAACGAAGGGTGGTCTATTTTATAATCCTAAGGATCAGAAGGTCATTATTAGCACCAATTCCCGATTCTTGAAAGAGTATTATATTATGGATCACAGACCCAATAGCAAAATTATTCTAGAAGAACTGAGAGAAAATATCAGCAGAATGGAAGAGGAACCACAAGTCACTGATATTCTATTACCTCGTCGTAATATAGGAGGATTATTGGGACATGTGTAAATCAAGAACAGGGTGCTGATGCACAGGGTTCAGATTCTGCACAGCTTATTACTGCTAGTACACAGATACAGGTAGTGCCTCGTCATAGTAGGAGGGTTGTTCATCAACTTGATCGGTATATGTTCTTGAAAAAATTATTTGACAAGATTTCGGTAGAACTGGATACCGAGCCCTGTAACTACAATGAAGCACTATGAGACAAAGATGCAGATCTTTGGCAAAGAGTTATGAATTCAGAGATGGAATCTATGTATTCTAATCAGGTCTAGAAACTTGTAGAACCACCCGAAGGAATAAAATCTATTAGACATAAGTGGATCTATAAGAGAAAGAGAGGAATAGATGGGAATGTTAAAACCTTCAAAGCTAGACTTGTTGCTAAAGGGTTTACTTAAAAAGAAGGGATCGACTATGAGAAAAATTTTTTGTCGGTAGCCATACTTAAGTCCATCCGAATTCTCTTATCCTTTACCGCACATTTTGATTACGAATTCTGGAAAATGAATGTCAAGACAGCTTTCTTTAACGGAAGTCTTGACGAGTGTATCTATATGATACAACCAGGCAGATTCATTGCAAAGGACCAGGAGCACATGTTGGGCAAGCTTAAGAGATCCGTTTATGGACTTAAGCAGGCATCGAGTTCTTAGAACATTCGATTTCATCAACCTATAAAATCTTATGATTTTGATCAAAGTCCGGATGAGTCCTGTGTGTACAAGAAGCATGACGAAAGTGTGGTGATCTTTCTAGTAATTTATGTAGACGATATCATGCTCATTGGAAATGATGTGGGGGCATAATCTATGGTTAAAGTATGGTTATCTGGGTAGTTCAATATGAAGGACTTGGGAGAAGCCAGTCACATTCTTGGGATCAAGCTTGTGTGAGATCCAAAACAAAGGATGTTGGGCTTATTACAAGCAAAGTATATTGATGATATCCTTGCTCTTTTTAGCATCCAGGATTCCAAGAAAGGATTTTTTTCTTTCAGGCATGGAATCACTCTATCCAAGAATCAGTGTCCTAAGACACTTGATGAGGCGGTTCCCTATGCTTCAGTAGTAGGAAGTTTCATGTATGCTATACTTTGCACTAGACCCGACATCTGTTTTGCCGTTGGCATGGTTACCAGATATCAGTCTAACCCAGGGTAGGAGTATTGGACAGGGATTCCCGTGGGTGACGTCATAAAATAAGTGGGACCTACAGGATAATGATTATATTATGGAAAATTATATCCCACTTGTCAGTAGTGGAGTACAGCTGTCACCGATAATATTTAAAAGCAAATAGTAAAAAGCACACTACAGTTTTAAGCGGAAAAAGTTTCGCCTATTTTAAAATTAGAAATTAAAATGGGAAGCTTCCTAAGTACGCTATCCCTGTTGTTGTAAAACCTTGTTTTTGCAGTGACATTTTGAAGAGGAGAATATGCTCGTGAAGTGGGATAGCTATCTTGGTGACTTTTTTTTGTGGTATATTGTCTTTGCTTTCCTCTTTTCTCTCTTACTATTGTTGATTACATTGACATACAATGCTGTACTGCTTAGAAGATTATCCTGTGAATTACGGTCAGTTCATTCAAATGCGTGTAGATCATTACTTGATGAGGCAAGTAAGACAATGGGAAGAGAGCCGACGGTTAGTTCTGGCGAAGTTTATTCCAGCGTGCCTGGAAGAGAGAGAGTTAATATCAAAGCTGAGGTCTCTAAACAGAAGGATTAGTAGAGGTAAGAGGAATTCCAGATCTGTAAGAATATCCTCTGTGAAGTCTTTCATTAAAAATGGACGGAGCAGCAAGCAGTCTGTATCGTACCCCCTTCGCTTATCGGAGAACGAGAAATCTGGGAGCCAGTGGAATTAAGCGTAATTACCATGGATGTGCTCCCTATCGTCCTCATCCTGGACGTAGACGTTATGTGTAGAATATTTTCAGATATATTAAAAGGACTAAAAGGAGTGCCAAGAAACTACAAACATATGATGAACAGATGAAGGACATATTATTTAATAATAAAGGTGTGTCGAGGTTGCTTAATGGAATTGATTTGAAAAATAAGAGGTCTGATCGCCAATCAGATAAAATTGTTGTGAAGGGGATAAATATTATTGGGAAAGTATCTCTTAGGTCTGAGGTAAAGAAGACTGATACTGTCCAGCATGTCCTATTATTCATCGTTAGTGACAATGTCCCATCAGATGCTGTTTCGACACCGGACAAGATATTTATTGGTGTTGGTGAGGGTAATCCAGAGACCTGGATAGTGGACCCTGATCAGTCCGATAGATTTCGGATGCTAAAGAAACTAAGGTATAAGCTTATCGGTGGAAAAGAGGATGAATATGTCCAGCATGGAATAGAAGTTGTGGATCGCTTCTGTCCTGTTGATGTGTGGACAGATTATAAAGCAACGTTTTTAGGAAACGTGGGAAGTATTCAAAAGGGGGCAATGTACTTAGTGGCTTCTACTCTTGGTGTAAAAGAGTGTAAATACACCTTAAGATGTCAGGTGTATTTTAAAACTGTTTAGTTTATTTATGTCAGGGGGTAAATTAATGCCTCTTTTGTTGTATTTTAATGTTAAGGTTAATGGAGGTGGACGATATAAAAATTGGAGTTGTGGATGGTGTATCAGCCAGTGGTTTCACTTCAATAGAACTTGCATTGCCTAATTTGTTTTATCAATTGAGATTGAAATATGGTCACAAGAGTATTAAGGTGGATAAAATATTAATAAAGTATTCACCTTTATTTGCTTCCAATGCCAGTGGATTGGTTAGGGTAAATGTGTATGACCGGAGGTTAGATGGAAATGACATTCTGCAGGCTTACTTTGTATTCTCTGTAGATTGTCAGTGTGAGTTGATTTATTATGAGAATGGATATTGTTCTATTAATGATAAATAGGCACCATGGGTGGTCAAGTACCGCCTGGAAGAATCTAATATCAAAAGGGGCGTTACATATTGTAAAATGAAGGGGTATCTGAAGTATTCTACAGGTGAGATGCCAGAAGATTCTGTAATGAGACCGCCGACAATCAATGTGATGGGAAAAAAATATAACAGAGAACATGTTGATATTTGGCACTGTGCCCCTAGTAGTGCTGTTCCAATTCTCACTCGGTCTATGTCTTTGTGTTTACCAGAAAAGAGGTCATATTTGTTGATTGGGGGTTTTGGAGAATCTGGATCAGTTATTGATGAATGCAGAGCTCGTCCCAGCATGTCGGAGTTTGATATACGCAGAGGAGGAGTTGGCATAATGGAGTTGGATCCTGGACCGTTTGTTTCTGAAGTGGGAAATAGGAAAGATGAAGTGGAGAGAAGGGGTTCAGTTATCATGGATCCTCAAGAACTTTCTAATGTATTAGAAAATGTAATAATGAGTGTTAAAAACAGTGATGAAAGTAGAGAGGTAATTACAGATGAGAAATGAAATGTTGTAAGCAAATGAGATTGTTTAGAAATTTCTTTTGCACATTTGAAAACTCATAGTGTGCATTAAACAAAGTCCTGTGTTTCCCAACCCCAATGGGTTGGTTAGAGTAAATATCAATCACATTTAAGTTATTAAATGTTTAGAAAAAAAAATATTAATTTATGCCTCGTAGAGTTTCATCCCTCGGAGGGTTTAATAGGGTTGTTCCCCCCTCTCAATTGATATTTAATAATAAATTAAATAATTAATAAACTAAAAATAAAAAAATTAATTAATATATTCATTTATGCCGCATAATCGTTTACATCCTACGAATAAATTAGTTGATCGTGTCGCAGAGCGATCAACACTCGGCGCAGCCGAGGGAACTTACGCGCAGCGGGAAGAGTTTCATCCACCGGACATATTCATCCTCCTTTCCACCGATAAGCTTATACCTTAGTTACTTTAGCATCGGGAACACCAACACCAGGTCTCTTGATTACCCTCACCAACACCAATAAATATCTTGTCCAGTGTCGGTACAACATCTGATGGGGCATTGTCACTAACGATGAACAATAGGACATGCTGGACAGCATCAGTCTACTTTGCCTCAGACCCAAGAGATACATTCCCAAAAAATTTTATCCCCTTCACAACAATTTTATCTGATTGGCGATCGAAACTCTTATTTTCCAAATTAATTCCATTAAGCAACCTCGACACACCTTTATTATTAAATAATATGTCATTCATCTGTTCATCATATATTTGTAGTTTCTTGGCACTTCTCTTAGTCCTTTTAATATATCTTGGAATATTCTGCACATAACGTCTGCATCCAGGATAAGGACGATAGGAGCATGTCCACGGTAATTACGCTTAAATCTACTGCCTCTCAGATTTCTCGTTCTTCGATAAGCGAAAGGGGTACGATACGGATTGCTTCCTGCTCCGTCCATTTTTAATGAAAAACTCCAAAGAGGATATTCGTACAGATCTGGAATTCCTCTTACCTCTACTAATCCTTCTATTCAGAGACCTTAGCTTTGATATTAACTCTCTCTCTTCCACGCACGCTGGAACTGACCGTCGACTCTCTTCCCACTGTCTTACTTGCCACGTCAAGTAACGATCTACACACATTTGAATGAACTGACCGTAATTCACAGGATAATCTTCTAAGCAGTACAACATTGTATGTCAATGTAATCAACAGCAGTAAGAGAGAAAAGAGGAAAGCAAAGGCAATATACCACAAAAGAAAGTCACCAAGATAGCTATCCCACTTCACGAGCATATTCTCCTCTTCAAAATGTCTATGCCAAAACAAGGTTTTGTAACAACAGGGATAGCGTACTCAGGCACCTTCCCATTTGAATTTCAAATTTTAAAATGGGCGGAACTTTTCCCGCTTAATACAGCAGTGTACTTTTACTATTTGCTTTTCAATATTGTCGGTGACAGCTGTACTCCACTACTGACAAGTGAGATATAATATTCCATAATATAATCATTATCTTGTGGGTCTTACTTACTTTAAGACGTCACCTACGTGGATTGTCGGGACACGTGGCGCGCCTAACGACCGTTAATAGCTATACAGTAAAACCAAAACCCCCAAGTGAAAAACTTCCGTACAATATGATTGTCATCTGGGAATATTCCAGTTAAGCCCAGCCCACCTCCAGTTAAGCCTAGCCTACCTCCAGTTATGCCCAGTCCATCATATCTTGGAAGCCCAAAAACAATTTTATAAATTTTATTAATTATTAATTGTTAAATGTTATTATTAAAATTATCAACATCTAATTTATTATTTTTTTTAATTTGTCCGTGCCAGCTGTCTTCCACTGTTAAACAATAAATATATTATATTAATTAACTTCAAATTACCATTTGAATTTCAAAAATCTAAAGTGGGATATACTATTCATGGGGATAGATTACTCCTTGAAGGAATCCTCCTCCACGTGAACTTGAAATTAAAAAGTGTGTGCTATAATATGTAGATTAGAATTAAATATGGTAATTGTTTTTATTTTATTTTGTTATTATTTAATTTATTAATGTCTATTCATGTGGGGTATCAACCCTGTTAAACCCTTCGGGGGATGAAACTCTGCGAGGCATAAATTAAGATGTTAATTTTTTTATTTTTTTGATTATTTAATTTATTATTAAATATCTATTTACGTTGAAAAATGAACCCTGTTAAACCCTCCGGGTGATGAAACTCTCTCCACTTCATTAATGACTGATCTAGATTCTCCAAAACCCCAATCAACAGATTGGACCTCTTTTCCGGTAAACACAGAGACATAGACCGGGTGAAGATTGGAGCAGCACTACTAGGGACACAGTGCCAAACATCAACATATTCTCTGTTGTATTTTTTTCCCACCACATTGATTGTCGGCGGTCTCATTACAGAATCTTCTGGCATCTCACTAGTAAAATACTTCAGATACTCCTTCATTTTACAATATGTAACACCCCTTTTGATATTAGTTTCTTTCAGACGGTATATGACCACCCATGGTGCCTGTTTATTATTAATAGAACAATATCCATTACCATAATAAATTAACTCACACTGACAATCTAATGGGAAAACAAAAGAAGTCTGCAGACTGTCATTTCCATCTAACCTCCGGTCATACACATTTTCCTGACCAATCCACTAGCATTGGGAGCACATAAATGTGAATACTTTATTAATATTTTATCCACCTTAATACTCTTGTGACCGTATTTCAATCTCAATTAATAAAATAAGTTAGGCAATGCAAGTTCTATTGAAGTGAAATCACTGCCTGAAATTAACATCTTATTCCTTGAAGGAATCCTCCTCCACGTGAACTTGAAATTAAAAAGAGTGTGCAATAATATGTAGATTAGAATTAAATATGGTAGTTATTTTTATTTTATCTTGTTATTATTTAATTTATTAATGTCTATTCAAGTGGGGTATCTATTCATGTGGGAATGTAATAACATGATTCATTTTCCAACGCAAATAGATATTTAATAATAAATTAAATAATCATAAAAATAAAAAAATTAACATCTTTATTTATGCATCGCAGAGTTTCATACCCCGAAAGGTTTAACAGGGTTGATACCCCACATGAATACAGATTAATAAATTAAATAATAACAAAATAAAATAAAAACAACTACCACATTTAATTCTAATCTACATATTATTGCGCACTCTTTTTAATTTTAAGTTCACGTGGAGGAGGATTCGTTCAAGGAGTAATCTATCTCATGTGGGAGGAATATAATATCCCCATGAATAGAATATCCCGCTTTTGATTTTTGAAATTCAAATGGTAATTTGAATTTAATTAATATAATATATTTATTGTTTAACAGTGGAAGACAGCTGGCACGGACAAATTAAAACAATAATAAATTAGATGTTGATAATTTTAATAATAACATTTTACAATTAATAGTTAATAAAATTTATTAAATTGTTTTTGGGCTTCCAAGATATGATGGACTGGGCTTAACTGGAGGTGGGCTGAGCTTAACTGGAATATTCCCAGATGATAGCCATATTGTGCGGAAGTTCTCACTTAGGAGTTTTGGTTTTACTGTATAGCTATTAATTGAGAAGAATGAGAAGAGAGAAGAGATACTTATAAACTTCCCCATAGGGGCATCCCTGTAATTGTTAAGGGGGAAAACCTAATATAATATTACAAAGTTTCCCCCGCGCGCCGTTAAGTGCGCCACATGTCCCGGCAACCCATGTGGGTGACATCATAAAATAAGTGGGACCCACAGGATAATGATTATATTATAGAATATTATATCCCATTTTTCAGTAGTAGAGTACAGCTGTCACCGACAATATTTAAAAGCAAATAGTAAAAAGTACACTACAATATTAAGCGGGAAAAGTTCCGCTCATTTTAAAATTTCAAATTCAAATGGGAAGCTTCCTGAGTACGCTGTCCCTGTTAGTATAAAACCTTGTTTTGGCATAGGCATTTTGAAGAGGAGAATATGCTCGTGAAGTGGGATAGCTATCTTGGTGACTTTCTTTTGTGGTATATTGCCTTTGCTTTTCTCTTTTCTCTCTTACTGCTGTTGATTACATTGACATACAATGTTGTACTACTAAGAAGATTATCCCGTGAATTACGGTCAGTTTATTTAAATGTGTGTAGATCGTTATTTGACTTGGTAAGTAAGACAGTGGGAAGAGAGCCGACGGTTAGTTCTGGCGAAGTTTGTTCTAGCATGCGTGGAAGAGAGAGAGTTAATATCAATGCTAAGGTCTCTGAACAGAAGGATTAGTAGAGATAAGAGGAATTCCAGATCTGTAAGAATATCCTCTTTGGAGTCTTTCATTAAACATGGACGGAGCAGCAAGCAGTCCGTATCGTACCCCCTTTACTTATCGAAGAATGAGGAATCTGGGAGGCTGTGGATTTATGCGTAATTACCGTGGACATGCTCCTATCGTCCTTATCCTGGACGTAGATGTTATGGGCAGAATATTCCAAGATATATTAAAAGGACTAAGAGGAGTGCCAAGAAACTACAGATATATGATGAACAGACGAATGACATATTATTTAATAATAAAGGTGTGTCGAGGTTGCTTAATGGAATTGATTTGGGAAATAATAGGTCCGATCGCCAATCAGATAAAATTGTTGTGAAGGGGATAAAAATTATTGGGAATGTATCTCTTGGGTCTGAGGCAAAGAAGACTGATGCTGTCCAGCATGTCCTATTGTTCATCATTAGTGACAATGCCCCATCAGATGCTGTTCCGACACCGGACAAGATATTTATTAGTGTTGGTGAGGGTAATCCAGAGACCTGGATAGTGGACCCTGATCAGTCCGATAGATTCCGGATGCTAAAGAAACTAAGGTATAAGCTTATCGGTGGAAAGGAGGATGAATATGTCCGGCATGGAATAGATGTTGTGGATGACTTCTGTCTTGTTGATGTGTGAAATATTCCTCTCTTCAACAAGCGACGAAAGAAGACTCTAAGATGATGGGCATCCCACTTCAGTGACCACGTGTACATTCCACGTGCAGCACCTCGAACAATTTCTCCCAACATTTCTTCCTTCCGAAAAAAGAAGTAGTCGTAAGAAGACTCCACATAATATTGGAAATAATTTTTTTTTATTTCACAACGGAGGTTAGTAGGCAAATGTGGAAAAATCTCTCCAAATCGAGAATCCATTGTTATAGGACAATGACAATCTACGAAACTCTATTTATAGTGATCAAAATCTACTATTAAGGGATCCCGTCTATGTATGAAAATTATAAAATCAATTTATGTCACATCTATAATATTTGCTTTATTAAAGCAATATATTCATTTTATTTTATTTTGACTTAAGAATCCTAGATTAATAGTGAGGTATATTAACATTGGATGCTTTCTATATCAGAAATACCACTTGAAAAAATCAATATAATAATGTAAGACGTCTGGCAATATATGTACAATATAGGAAATATGCCTCTTTGAGGATAACAGTGGGTGAAAAATTTATATTTAAATATAAATAGTATCCTACGTAAGGAAAAAGCTTCTCCTTTTATACAATTTCACATGTGAAGTGGAACCCACGTTTCCCACTTTCCACTTAATACATTTACTTTTTATTTTTTACTTTCAACTTTGTCGATGACAGCTGTCATTCCACAATTTATATCTAAATATAATATTCAGAGACCTCAATATCCCCTTTAAAATTTGAAATTCAAAATAAAGATGGAAAAAAGATTCCCATTTTACACTGTAATATACTTTTTACTATTTATTTTTAAATCTTGTCGGTGACTTCAAGATATATTACCCGACAACATTTTCTGTAGCATGTACGGATTAATTACTATATGATGTCACCCACGTGGGTTGTCGGGACACGTGGCGCGCCTAATGGCACGCGGGGGAAAACCTATAATATTATATTAGGTTTTCCCCCTAACAGTTACAGGGATCCCCCTCTGGGGAAGTTTTTAAGTATCTCTTCTCTATTCTCATTCTTCTCAGTTAATAGTTATAGAGTAAAGCCAAAACCCCTAAGTGAGAACAGCCATAAATATGGCTAGACCTCCCATTTCTTTCAGAGTTCAAGGGAAATCTCTTTTCCTAATATTTTCTCAGTGCAATTTAATTGCACAATTTGTACCAAACCACATCTGGTCCCTCTTCCTATCATACAACCCTACCTATGTAAGGGTTGCTACAGAAACCCACGAGGACAATGATCCACACCTTCACATTCTTCTGCAAACGGAGAAATGATTCAACATAACAACTCCCACACACTGCGACATCAAAGACCCACATGTCGTAAGTAAGTCTTTCCATCCAAACATACAAGTGCCACGTTCTGATGCTCATGTGGCAGACTACATGTTGATGTTTAGCACTTTGCCCCTAGTAGTGCTGTTCCAATCCTCACCCGGTCTATGTCTCTGTATTTACCGGAACGGAGGTCCAATCTTTTGATTGTGGGTTTTGGAGAATCTAGATCAGTCATTGATAAACGAAGAGCTCGTCCCAGCGTGTCGGAGTTTGATATACGCAGAGGAGGAGTTGGCATAGCGGAGTTGGATCCTGGATCGTTCGTTTCTGAAGTGAGAATTAGGAAAGATGAAGTGGAGAGAAGGGGCTCAGTTATCATGGACCCTCAAGAACTTTCTAATGTATTAAGAAATGTAATAATGAGTGTTAAAAGCAGTGATGAGAGTAGAGAGGTAATTACAGATGAGAAAGAAAATATTGTAAGCAAATGAGATTGTTTATAAATTTCTATTGTACATTTGAAAACTCATAGTGTGCATTTAATAAAGTCTTGTGTATCCCAACCCCAATGGGTTGGTCAGAGTAAACATCAATTACATTTAAGTTATTAAATGTTTAGAAAAAAAAATTAACATATTAATTTATGCTTCGCAGAGTTTCATTCCCTGGAGGGTTTAACAGGATTATTCCCCCCTCTCAATTGATAGTTAATAATAAATTCAACAATTAATAAACTAAAAACAAAAAAATTAATTAATATCTTCATTTATGCTGCATAATCGTTTACATCCTACGAATAAACTAGTTGATCGTGTCGCAGAACGATCAACACTCGGCGCAGCCGAGGGAACATATGCACAGCGGGAAGAGTTTCATCCCCAGGAGAGTTTAACAGGGTTCATTTTCCAACGTAAATAGATATTTAATAATAAATTAAATAATCAAAAAAATAAAAAAGTTTACATATTTATTTATGCCTCGCAGAGTTTCATCCCCCAGAGGGTTTAATAAGGTTGATACCCCACATGAATAGATATTAATAAATTAAATAATAACAAAATAAAATAAAAACAACTACCATATTTAATTCTAATCTACATATTATTGCACACTCTTTTTAATTTCAAGTTCACGTGGAGGAGGATTCCT